>JAGDQP010001093.1:99366-132788 GCA_022664845.1 Lepisma saccharinum
CCCGGAGTCTCTGATACTAAAACTGTTTTCAGTTTCTCCATATCATTTATACTTTTAGAGTTATTACAATTTCTTTTTTGATTGCGAGGGGTTCTTGCACTAAACCCATAAGAATACACAGAGCTACTTAAGATGGCCTCGTGACCTTAGTTTCTGCCCTGTTGCTTCGTAACTTGGTTCATATCACCTTTCGTCCTTTCCGAATGGAACGCCAAGGTCAAGTTTGCTCTTTTATCACCCAACCCTCTTCTCGTGATCCAAATAGGAGCCCTTCACTGTTTTCAATATGTATGTGCAAAACACACACACGCACACACACATAGACACTGTGAGTTCTGTACGTTGTGAGGAACAAGACAGCAGGAACTGGTGGGAGAAATGAACGCATGCGCAGTTAAGTGTGTGTTAGATCACGCGTCAGGTTTGCCAACGTCTATGTGGATTCCAGTAAAGGCATGGTATGAGTGAAAAAAGCTATACATCTTTATACGATTAGCGAGGGCAGCGCCACGCACGGAATGTGCAGGAACTTAAGCTATACATTTTGTATGCACTTTTATATCAAATGGAATCCCGGATCTAATTTTACAAGAAGTTTTTTGAGGTACTTGGACGTTGTAGAGTACGAATAACACGGCTTTTAAAGTAAGACCCGAATACGGATCTCAGAAACACCGGGGTCTCATAATGACGGCGAACAGTAAATGTAAGTGAGTCGCAATGATAGTGGGATGTATATATATATATATATATATATATATATATATATGCGCGTGTGTGAGAGAGAGACTACACATTTTCACATTTTGGATGACTACAGCGAGTGTTGCAAGAAGTTGTTGAGTATTAAAACGGGTAAGATCTTCGGAAAACACAGGAACAAATTCGTCTTAGCAATTTGGTTTCTTCGTCATAGAGAAGGAAATGGTTATTTCCATGTGGAATAAATATGAAAACACATTTTCGACCAGTTTTTGCGATGTTTACAAGCAACGCGAAGCGAATTATTTTTCATTTTTTTCCTCAGTGACACGAGGCAAATACCAGGATGTTACCTAGAAACTAGGCCCTGGCTAACTACCTTCCAAATCATTATCCTTACCCTATTCCAGTTTAAGCCTAAGATTCCTAACAAATTCATGAAATGAGTCCAATTTCAAATAATCTTTTCATCTTCGGAGGTAAATGCATTTTTTTAATAACTAACATTAATATTTCGTCCATTCATAGGATAAGTGTTTTATCAATGTTCTTTTGAAATTGTTTAGTGGCCTCGTTTGGCAAATAGACCTTTCACTTCAATTACCCAGCTCTCCTCTCCTGAAGATAAAGCGAAACACTCTACTAGAGGCGTATATTTTTTAAATAATAAATCTTTATGCAATTTTATGTATTTATTTACCTTCTACGGATTCTTCTATTTCTTCTCATTTTCTTCATTCTACTAATTCATCCCATTATCATAAATTTGGTCTATGCCAAAGTTGCACAAAGGCATTCCAGTTAATAAATCTAGTTAATTCCAGTTTATTCTAATAAATTCCAGTTAATTCCATAAATTAAAAATCAAATTGAAATGTGTGCATTACAAAAGAATTCCTTAATCTCAATCACGCTGTGTTAAGGTGGTGTGATGGATGGCTCACCTAAGCGGAAATGGGAAGATCCAGGTTCGAGTCCTGGTCACGGAAGTGTCAAACCAAGAGCTGTGAGTACTTTTACAGTGTTACATGTTTTCATGTCTTTCTTCTTAAATGAAAGTTGTTACAAGTAAAAATTATTTTCTAAGAATTAGCTATTTGTAAGGAATTAGCCTCATTCCAAGTGTTATTTATTACTTTGGGTAGTGGTAGTCCAAACTGTGAATTCGGAATGGGCCACTGCTCAGCAGTTACAGCTCGAGTAGTGGCAAAGACAAACAGAGGTGTCCAAGCAGCACGTTAAGGGGTGTCTGCTTTATGATTTTAAGGTGGACGTTTTCTCAATCGAATCAAATCGGCGAATACGTCAGTCCTTTGGGGTTAATGCTGTAAAAGAACGGACTAGAAATTCAGGTCAGGAGATTTGTCCCTGTGTGATGAACACCCAGAGTGAGTGATCCCAGAAAATACTGGAATCCAGAATAGAAGTTCACTCCTGAAAACTTTATTAGGTATGAACAAGGAATTGTGTGATACAGTTCAACCACAGACGTCATAGAATATGACACTTAATGTTTCACACACACTTTGATTGTCTCGATGAACTTATACAAGAAGACAAATTAACGCTTATGTCCGATGATAATTTAGAAGGTCAGCATCCATCTACATTTTTGAGAAATTAATCTCAGGGCAATGCGTGTTAAGCCGAACTAAAGTCAATGATGTTTGGCATGATATAGAACTTGAGCAAGCAAGGAATCTTAAAAGTCTCCTGGTGGTATAATAAGGCAACTCAACGAAATGATTATGTTGCTGAGTGCCAGTTAGTTTATCATGAAATCATGGTAAAACGTTATTACCAGAAAACGACGCTGCAGAATTCTGAAGTTGATTCCGAGTTACGAATGCACCATGATATGTCAACGGTTGCTGTTGTGGTAGTGATTAATCAGATTAGCAGAATACGTAAAAGTGTGACAACGCTTGAAGATATCTTCACTTCACTGAGTTAAAATGTCAGTGCTCTGGGCAAGTGTTGTTGCGTAGGCTACGTCTTTAGCTTACAAATTTTATGCATCTATCAAAAATGAAACCATGCTTGAGCAAGGCCTTGAAATACAACTACGCAATATGCAGATCACACATTTTTAGAAACACTTAGTACTCACATTCCACCCCTGACTCTGCAATGTTAACTTCATATTGTGTTGGGCGCATCAAGTATACCACACGAACATATTTGTTCTTCAGTCATGGGTAGGCTGCCCTAGAGATTACTACTAGCTTGCCGGATTTCTGAAAGTCGAAGAAGCTCCTTTGTTTCCCTGATCAAAGAGGTGGTAGCGGGACATTCTATTCGCGTATTAAGTTCCAGGCCTATTTCTTTGACAACTGCCTCTAGTCATAAACTTCAAACGATGGTAGCGGAAAATTTAAGCGTATAGGGATGGAAGAGTACAAAATTTATGAGTGCAAGAAAGGTGGTTTCTCGCAAAACGCATTTTAACCAATTTACTGCACCGCATTTCATATTATTAAAACCGTTATAACTTCGTGATTATTTGCGTTTTGGGATTTATGTTTTCTGAGGCGTTAGCTGTCGTGTAGTACCTGTTACAAGTGCAAACTTATTTTTATAAAAACGTACCCTACCCCCTTCTTTCCTAGTACTCCTCAATTCTGTTTGCCAACTTTTGCAGGATTGTGAGACCACTATTACAGAAACCAGCTGTGTGTCATGAGCCGGATGATGTTTCAATCCTGCCTTAGAGAAACTCTAAAATTCACAGCAAACGACTGCCCGCATATTACTGAAGAGCGTCCGTGGAGGAGGCAGAATTTTGACCTATTTTTTTTATTTGCTTCTATTTCTTCAGAGAGAAATGCAGCAAATGATTATTCTTTCTCATGATTATGATTTTTTTGTGGTATTTATTCATTCTTTGACGCGTTTAGAAACATAAAACCTTCTACAACTGTGGATAAGAAAGTCATTGAGCCAATCTCCACTCATGGAGCAATAACAAGTTTACAATATATTCGGTGTATATTTAGCACTTCGTTTATAAGAGAGATCGACTTTACTAGTGTCATCGTGACGTAAGAGCGTAAGTAACTTTTATTCATGTTTGGTTCATTGTAAAAGTTTTGGATAAAATAAAATATATTGTTGGACGTTTGCTCCTTGTAAGCTGTGCACAAAAGGCAATCCTCGCTCAATGTTATCATGTAGTTATATAGGAATTTAAGGATCCAACATCCTAGGGTAGACCGGGGCTATTTGAGTCAAGGGGCTATTTGGGTCAAACTTAAGAAAAGATGCCACTGCGCATTTAATATGCGCACCACGTTGAACCTTCCTTCAGTTGTGAGTTCGTTGGCAAAGGGAAGGGTGTGTGTGTCCTTGATCTGTTGCTTTCTTATCAGTTGCTGTGAATTTGCGACTATTCTGAGCAAGGTGAGCTGCAATACTTCATATTTTGCTCTGATATAAAATAGTGGCTGTATGATATAATTTGCTGAACCTGTGTAAATGCATATATTTGTAACATTATTACCGTATGCGTAAAACAGAACGCCCGCAAGTTATACACGCCATTTTTGGTGCTCTCCTCTGTCTATTGTGAAAGTAGTACGTTCCTACGTAAGCATGTGCGAAACGGGGCTATTTGAGTCAGGTGTAAACTTATGTGAATTTATATAATTTATGGGTTTTAATTTTGTATTTATGGTTTAGACTATATGCTGCATGTATGTAAAACAAAACATTTCATTTTCATTTAGATGGTACGGACATACAAATCAAAACATAAATGCAACAAGTGAAATAATGAAGACATGGAGAAGGCCATCCAAAGTGTAACAAAAGGTGATTTGAGTTTACGTGGAGCTTCACAGCTCTGCAATGTAAATTTGAAACTTTGCAGGTCGAAAGGTTGAGACTAACCTTGGGTGATAATGATGAAATAGCTCAAAGTCCAAAACCGAAAGCCATAGGACACCCCACAGTACTGACAGAAGAACATGAGGAAGAGTTCGTGTTGTGAATTTTGACTCTCGCGGGAAAAAGACTAGGCTGCATCGATATGTAATAATAAATCAACTTCCGCATGCTTGGAAACACAAAGGATTATCTGGTGAAGATTGTTTTTCAAGTTTCATGAAAACACATCCGAACTTATCATTACAAAAGTCTGAGGGACTTTCAATAGCTCGTGCTGAGGAAATTAATAAGGAAGTTGTGAGTGATTTTTTAACTGTTGAAATCTGTTACTTCGACGATTAGTGTCAACATAAAATCACAGCGTATGCACAACGTGGATGAAACAGGGTTTTCTCTTAACAACAATCCAAATAAGGCCATTGCCAAGAAGGGGAAAAAGAAGTGGTTGCTCTCACTAGCGTCAAAAGAGGCGAGAATGTCATTATGATAGTCCCTTGCAACGCAGTTGGACAATACATCCAACCATTTGTTATTTTTAAAGGTCAGCGTATGAGAGAAAAAATCGTCAACAATCTACCACCGGCTTGTCATGTTTTCTTATCAGATAGTGGTTACGTCAATGAAGAGTTGAGGGGAAATATTTATTAATGTTGTGTTTTGCACAAATTATATAGAAAAGGGTATAATTTAAAAATATACATGAACGCTAAGGCGATTAATGTAAACAATGTTGATACAGCGAAACACCCAAATAGCCCCCTGAGCGACCCAAATAGCCCCGTGATTATTACTAGTCTCGAATTCTGCCATTTTTATTTTAAATTCATTTTCAGAATTTCCATGACTTAACAGATTCTTTATTCTTTAATATGTTGTACTATAATAATGTACGTAGATTATGGCATAATTATTTCAACCTAAAGTACGTCGGGTTTTGGAAATGTTTACTTTTCTCTTACTATACTCAAATAGCCCCAGTCTATCCTATATTAAAACACATGCAAGTTACGTGATCTATTAAAGATACAGATATCGAATTACAGTAGCTGAAGAATTCCTGTTCTCCGAAATTGGAAAGAAATCACGTATAAAAGAAATAATATTTCATATTTTGTAATTATTCATCGATAACACGATCCTCTGGAATTACTGCCAGGATCACGTGAGCGGTCGCTATGCAGCTTTTAAGACCTCCTTTGATTTGTTGATCATCTGCAAAAAATTATGGAAACCAGTACAGCACCGCCCCCAAATTACACTTAGTCGCCTTTGATCCAAGAACGCAATCAGGTGTGAGACTTCAGGTCGGTTCCAGGTCGCGTTTCTCGAGTACCCTGCCACCGCTGCTGCGAGTTAAATTCTCAACGATTCTATCTAACGACTACTATCAAAACTACAGCATTACATATAGACTTTTAGTACTGCTACAGAACAGTCAGTAGGGCACAAGACTTTGATTGTCCATAGGCGCCTGCTGCCAGAACATCATCTCCGAGACCCAGGTTCATGCTAGCACTGTTACAGAACATCTCCAATGGTAGTTAACTTCCTCCGCTCACGCTGAACCACCACCGGTAGACGACATCCTCCAGAGTAGGTGAGTTGAGACTTTTATGGTGTGATATAGTGTTTGTCACGTACATGTTAGATCTGGACAAGTTCATCATTTAGAAGTTTAATTGTTATGTAAATGTGAGGGACCATTAAGAGTCTATTGATTGTTCATGGTCTTCCTGGAACAGTGTTCCAACGGCATGCCAAATTTTGTATGATCCCTTGTTCATTCTAAATTGTCTCCACATTAAGTATTACAAAACAATCTCGTAGCATTTAAGTTAGTTCATCTCTGCCTAATTTGCAGAACTACTAACACGGAGAAAACACAAGTAAGCCCAGCATCGAGCAGACACTTCTCAAAGTGCAAACAGCAAAGTATTTGCAGCGGTTTAGTCGCCCAACCATCTCCAATCGCTCCAAAATATGATCTGCCGGGGCAATATCTGCTGCAAGTTATTAGACGAAGAGATGTTTTAAAACTTTCGACCAGTTATAGGCTGAGATCATGTATAACACTATACTCTAGAACTGCAAACTTACAGTTCCTCCAACAAGTTCAACCTTGCGTGGACACAAACCATGCGCATTGCATATGTGGTAAACTCACATAATACTGCTGTGCATTCGCTGTTACATTAAATTCATTTTGTTTTGTATGGTGCTGATACTTTAATGATGAAATGTTTTCTACTTCCAGATAAACATTCTAACGAAATTCAAAACAAACTTACGTTGTCAAGTGATGCCTATATTTTAATATGGAACGTTACAGATGCGGAAAACTTTTGATGCTATATTACGTTTTCAGAACATTGTGTAAATTGCACGGTAGTCATGTGCCACATCAAATGAATAAGGGAACTGAAAAATGGTGATTGAAATGTTCATGTTTTGTTGATGTAAAGAAAAGTTCTTTATATGAAAGTACACTGTACTGTTATGATTAAAAGTTATTTTTTATTATGGTATGGAATGTATATAGCATAATATATGTAATTACGAATGTTTATTGTAAATAACTTATGCATCATATTGAAACAAATCAACTGTTGTAAACTCATTCCAATGGTAAAAGGTTGGAATGAATTACATATTCTATACTTCTAGTTCTATGGCACTTCCTTAGTTCCAGCATGTTATGTTGAGAAATACAAGGTAACCGAAATTTTATTTCTGTTTGTGATGAAAACAGAAAGGTATGTAGAAAATTTAACCGTTAGTCCTCAAAGAAATCAACATCGGCATTCACTGCAAACCTTCCTGCAGCTGCGGAATATCCTGGCAGAAAAACTGGAGAATCTCTCCAACCAATATGGCTATCTACAGAATGGAAGAGGTAATAATCTGTTAGCACAAGGTCCGGGGAGTGCGCTGAATGGCACAGTGTCTCCCCAGAGAAGTCGCCGTATAATATCCCTCCCCACTAGCACCACATTCGGTCTGAAGTTGTGATTTCGATTCACCAATGCTATCTCCTAATGCTGTGTCTGTTGCACACGTTTCATCTGCTTCCAGTGCAGGTCTGCAGTGATCGTTTGGCTCGGTGGTAGCAGCTAGTAGTACACCACTTGGCGACTAGACCAAAAGATACAGAGCATGCTTGGGTGTAGATGTGGTCTTGTGGTATGAAGCACAGGGTATAGTTGTGACAATGAATGTCTGACGCGCTTGGGAGTCTCATACAGGACCAACGTTTAATCACTGGCGAGTACTCGATCGAATATGGGTGTGTTATGGTATCGAGAAAGTAACGATAAAATTGTCACTCTTTGGTCTTAGTTGTAATAAAAGATATACTCCTTCCACTATAACGATGTTTGGTTTTCTTTTTGTACGAATTCTCAGTACGCGTACGCCTTAACCTTCACTCACTTCAATTCAGTCTGGCTTTCCCTTGTATGACGTACTTAATTCACAGAGTTGGACTTTTCCCTGTGTGCTAAGATTAATTGAATAATTAGCTCGCACAAAAGATTATTGAAATTGTTATATAAGGACTAGTTTATAGATTAAATACACGTATTTATCTGTTATCTTCCTTGCAACTGATATTAGACTTATAACGAAGTAAACGCATATACAGTTCTTGCACTATGTTCGTATACAGCACTAGCCTAAAGTTCTTTAATGTAGATAATGCCGAACGTGATCCGACCTAAGTTTTATATTATCGTTCTTCGCTGACAATGTCTTCTCTTCCTCAATTCACAAAGCTAACCACACGTCCATCAACCTTCTGACGTTGGATACTGATGATATTTAATTTGAGAGGCTTGTGTACAGCAGGAGACAAAACCTCGAACTGAAAAGGTAACACCGTTTTCTGGTATTCAATCCTTACTAGATGGGATTTACGCAGGTCAACGATGGTTTTCATCACTCACGAACTTACAACCTTATGGAGACGCTACTGGATACTGTCCGCATTCTGTTCAGACCTTTCTTCCTGCAACTGACTTATCCATTATAGTGCAGAAGATATACATCCTTAATAATATAGTAACAATTCCTCCCTGCATGAGCAACTTTCTTCCTTCTATGTTACTCGTTGGTAAGCTCTCTGGAGTGATTAGTGTGCCCCAATCCACGACTTACATACGTAGTGGCGCTACTACTAACCAATGCGACCTCACTAGAGCTGACGAAGAATTATATCCCAGGCGCTAAAAGCAGCCAGTGGATAGTTCGCTAATTTCACAGCTGTAGAATACCAGAACTAGGTAATGTATGTATAGAGGGTTATTCCTGTCCTCTGTTTCCTCTGACTGTTCGACACCAACTCTCTCACTACTACACAGTCGATGCAATAACTTAAGGCGTGTGGCGAACTTCAAAGCATAATTTCATTATCAGATTTTCATTGAATTCGAAAGTTCTAAGTGTGGATCAGCACGAAACATTATCTTTTATTAGTAGACCAAAATTATTAACACAATTCTTCCATATAATTAGTTCTTTAATGCTAACTTTTCACCATGGGTGTTCATGCCCTCTAGCGGCCTTCTGAATAAGTTTAGTTTCTGCCGCTTTAGCATTGTTAAAGGTAAAATAAATATATTTTATAATTAATAATTGGCGTAAATATTCACTTCTTGTCTATAATCTTTATACTCTTAATATCTTTTTTAAAACAAATATAGATAACATATATACAAATGAGCAAACGCACAGAATATAAAAAGTTTATCGCGTGCCCTGTTTTTCATGTACAGGCGCTCCCTGTCACAAAGTTACAACTTCCTCAATCACGACTTTGTGTTAGTTTCACTCACTAAGTAGGAAATCGTTGCTTACATTCTAATCAATTTTTCAGCTTTCATAATGACAGTATCTTACCAACGCGAGCAGTAACATCTTTTCCCAAATTTTGGTCATCAGGGCAAGATCTTCCAGAAAATTTAGATTTTAGGAAGCATTCCCATTTTCTTTATTTCTCTGAAATAAAAATAAAGAGCTAGATATGCTTTCCTGACAGCATGTGTATCTATCTCTAGCTGAAAATCCATTTCATAAACAATCCACGAATTCTTTCGGGGTAGAATGCCTATGTTAGACCACTTCAGAACTGGAAGAAATTTAATGAAATGAATTATATTCTGTCCATTAGTTGTACAGTGAATTGTGACGTTTGTTTGATTGATTAACAACTGGTATCGGCGAAGTAACCGAATAGTAAACAACAGATTTAGGCGAACCAGTGCGGACCGGATGAATATTACCACCCTATGTAACTGATTTAAATTACTTGTGTTTTACCTGATATGATGTATTCAATCAAATCCGTGAATTACGTATTTTTCGTGTAAATTAATTTTATAAATACTTTCAATACGCACCTATTGGTTTATCCATATATCTCGTTTCCCATTTGTCTGGAAGTACAAGAAAAGAATATTTCTGACATTAATTTGTTTAAATGGATAGTAATCAAGAAGAATATATTTTATATACATTTTAGCATCAAAATTTACAAATGAGTTTATGTTTGTGAAAATCCCTTGATGCACTATTGAATCTGTTTTACTGAAATCGTAAATTACAGATATACTAATAAAATAACACACTGTAACGAGTCCAAACTAAGGCCTCAGTGGCAGGACATTAATTCTTCTTGACACCAATGTACGTATATTGTACTGGTTGGAAAGAATATTTTTCATATTCTTCTGAACTTCACAAGTGAGAAGAGAAAGAGCTCTGTTTCAAGAACTGCAAACTGAATCCGGGTGTGAGCAGAGAAAAATAACAGATATCGTTTCTTGTGGGAACAGAGAGAGTGTGATATCATAAGCCCACAAGCAGAGGCCAACTCCACTGTTTCAACGTTGGGAACTCAATTGCTGGCGGCGTAATTCTTTTTTTACTTTCCAATACATATATGGATTAACGCCGCTATTCTACGCTATTCAAGGCCAAATTTTCGTCTCCAAAAAAATGATTACACACCCAAACCAATGTCGGGAAAACTGACAGCAACGAATTTATTTCCTCTCTGCACATTCGTTTAACCTTTTTTCATTATATGACGTTATTGTTTTCCCGTTGTGTAAGGATGAACGGGAAAGACACCCTCATTGCGTAGGGGTAAACCACCTTATTACACCTTGAAAGAAGCTCCTTTCGTTCCTAACTCCGTTCCTAACTCCGTTGAACAGAACACAACTCCGTGTATAGTCAGCAAAGCGTTAAGAACTTCATCTCAGTGTGCATATGAGAACATAGTCATATACTTCGTATAACAGCATATTTAGGTTGATAGTGATATTAGCCAGTGTCAATAGGTATCGCGCAACGACATTTTCGAACTTAATGATTTTAATCTGCCAAGCTTTAATACACGTTTTCTGAATGAAGCTCCCTTTCTCATGTTTTAGGAATAGATTTGAATGTCAAAATATCGTACTATGCCAAAGTCGACCGATGTTTAGTCAGAAGGGCCAACCATGATCGGTATCCGCGTTATTAGTTCGTTATCCTAGTGCTGCTAGGTAAAGTTACGTAAAACCATAAACAAAATCTAAATCGAGCATCTCTGGTCCAATGGTTAAAGCCATGGATTTAGAATATGCAAGATGATTCGGAGCAGTACTTCTCCACCAATGTCGAGAAGATTGAGCTAGGTGAGGTTAGATCATTTGAACATCATTACTGTAATACTTTCTTCTTATAGAAAATAGCTCATAGTGACATCTGAGGCATATTTTAAAAGGAAAGACTTACTTCGATGTACAGTTGGTATGCAAAGAAGTAATGTTACCGGTTCCTCCACCAAAAGCACAAAAGTTTGAAATTCAATAATAACAAATGGATACAACGCGTACACGATTCACAGTTTCGAGTCATTGCTCTAAGCAACGGTGATTCGATTCTGTGACGAGTGATGTTAGAGAACCAAATTACCGTTATTTGGAACAGTGAATTAAAAATGAAATGCAACATGTAAGCACCAACTAGAAAAAATATCTATAGACATACTGTAAAAGTTTCATTATGATCCTAACGTAAAATAACCCAATCCAACTCATGGTAAAACCACTCTTATAGTTAACTATGGCAAAATGATAAAAAGTCGATTTTATGTTCATAAATCACTAGGCACTGATCTATATATTTGAAGCTATTTAATGCTGATGAAGCAAGAGCTATAATAAATACAGCAATTGATAATATAGTGACTCAGAATGCATGTATAACGAATATAATTATTCGAAGCACAAACACTGCAGAGAAGTAGCCAGGAGTACATTAAATCCAGTCGATTGGTGATGTTATAGACTATATTCTATTATTCGACTGTGTGAAGTGCCTTTACATCCTCTTGGGTTAGAGTGAGAACTTCGTCCAATTTAAGTGACTTTGCGCGTACCCTAAGTTGTGGCGAACTGATAAGCTTCTACAACATCGAATTTACGTGAAACACAGTCTTCTTGAGAGAGAAAAGTTTGTCAACGTATTATCTTGTCCTCATCAATGCAATCGGAACTGTTACTTAAGGGGCTGGAATTACCACATTTTTCATAGGAAGTATTAGTTTGCAATAGGCCACCGTCGAAGTAAAATGTAAGTAACATTTTTACGTTTATTAATAACAGTTTTTTTTTTTTAAAATCACAGAGTTGGAATACCGTCCGAACCACTATATTTAACTCTGTTTATGTGAGAAATCTTTATTTCCTACAGTATTTTATATTCAAATTTGATAGTCACATCATTGTTAATTCAAATATAAGTTATGAACCAGGTACACGTTAAGGGTGTAGATCACCCTCGCCATCTTGGTATGCCCTTTCCATTGATTTACACGGGAATGGTTTTACTCATTTTATGCCTCTCGGAAGTAGAATATTTAAGTTCTGCTTGCACAAAATTTGTCTTTGCGGTTATTTTGACTCTTGTATAGTTTTGGTTTGTGAAGTTTCTTCAAATTTATAAGTATAATGTATTATTAATAGTTTGCTATATAAATCACAATATGTTAACGAAAAATTATACTCTTCGTATGTAAAATATTGCATTTCTATAAAATAGCATAAGTAAAAGAGAACATGACAATAAACTGGGCGAAAACAGAAGTTAAAAGTATGCTCCTGAGAGATATAAGACGAGTAAAACAGTTCCCATGTAATTCAATGGAAAGTGCGAACCAAGATGACGGGGGTGATCTACAGCGTTAAATTACAATAGAGCTCCTTATTACTATGAACAATGACTCTTGAATCTAATAATAAATGAAGGTTTCTTAAAACCTAATTAAACATTTGTGTATGAATTGAATGGTTTAATAAACGAATAAATAAACTCTTCTCAGAACAAAACAACTGAAACAGGAAAATAAACTGAGATTAACCTCATCATCATAGCAGGCTACATTTATTAACACTAATACTACTGCTGAATAAATTGAGAAAGAATTAAAGCATATGCTCGAAGTGTCCGCCATCTAAATTACTACACATAAACATTCGTTTTGTTATGGATCCTAGCACTGCATCTATATGATCACGAGGAATCTGTCGGCATGCCTCAAGTAAACGTTCTTTCATATTTTGAGGTGTTGTTGGCTGTGTTCTATAAACCTGGTCTTTAAGGTAACCCCAGAGATAAAATTCAATAGGTGAACGTGCTGGCCAATTTATGGGACCCCCCACATCCGATCCATCGTTGCGGAAACATATTGTTTAATGCTACCCTTGACACACCAGCGTTGTGTGCTGGACAACCATCGTGTTGAAACCACATAAGTTCTCTGACATTAAGGGGTATATCCTCCAAGAGAACAAGCAAATCGTTTTCGAGGAATTATCTATATCTAGCACCTGTTAAGTGCCCCTCAAAGAAATAAGGTCCAATCATCGTACTATTCAGCAGTCCGCACCATACGTTAATTGACCAGGGATGCTGATGTTCTATAACTCGAAGCCACCTAGGGTTTCCAGCTGACCAATAGTGGAAGTTGTGCTTATTTACAGCACCGTGGTTGGTGAATGTTGCCTCATCACTAAACAACACTAAAGTGAAGAACCTTTCATCTTCTATAGATTTTTCTATACCCCACCGACATAAGCTAATTCGCTCCTCACTATCACCTACATCTAATGCTTGTGTAGAGAAATGTGGTAGGGATGATAACGATGTTATTTTAAAATTCTATCCACAGTTCGCTAACTAATGCCACGACCTTTTGATATGTCACGAGTACTCACACTCGGGTCATTGTGAACGGCTGCCAGTGCATCTACTTGGGCATTTGTAGTAGCAACAGTTGAAATGCGATGTCGATTGTTCCAAGGATCCACAGATCCTGTTCGTCGTACACGTTCATGTAGATTAGTAAATGAACGTCTGCTTCTAGGTCGCCTTAATGGGTATCTTTGTCTATACAACCTTGCAGAAAGTGTGGCATTTCTCCCACATTCTCCGGAAACTATTAGCATATCCACCAATTCATTTCGCTCTTGGTCCATTTTAAGATAAATAAGCTAATATTGTGTTATATACTAAATAAATTCAAACAGAGAAACCTTTTATAAAATATTTTTTTCTTCTACTTCGTATTAGCCCAGTCCGATCTAACATAAGAATGAAATGATAGAAGCACGAAATGTTTATATTTAATAAATATTAAACAAAAAATTATCAAAGTTATTGTTCAACTGTTTCTCATGTTCTAAGTCATGCTTGTCATTTTTCAAAAATTTAGTTCAAACTCTTGAACTTTCAGAGGGAAAAAGGGAAATTTGGGGCGTCGTTGCCAACTTCAACCAAGTATCCTGTATCTTGGAAAGTACTTGACACATCGACCTCGAATAAAAGGGAAAATATTCCTTGTGACAAACATATTTGTCCAATAGGTTAGTCGGCATAGAATCATATGGGTCTTTTTTGAGTAATTCAATAACACTGGTCAGCATGGGTTCGATTGTCTCGCAGGTAATTGCTGTTTCTTAATAATTTTGACATGCTTATTCCGAAAATGAAAACTGTTTGTTTCCATCACGTACAATTTTTACACAAAACTGCAATATATTACTTTCCTTAATTTAACAGAATAAGGTGTTGTTTCAGATGTTGTCAATAGATGGCACTGTGTAAATATGTATAAAGCACATGTACTTTTACATTACAAATCTTCCATTTTGCAACTGTACGTGAATAAAGATATTGTAAACACTTACTTTATCTTGTGTTGATATACTGTTGTTAAAATGCATTGAGTTTGGAATTTCTTTATAAATTCCCATAGTAATATTCTAAATATGTTATTTTATATAAGTTATCGCGGTACGGTACTTATTTGGGGAGTGTTGTGTCTTCCTGTTTATCGTCCAGTGACTCAAGCTAGCTATTTAAAAAAAACGTTTTAATGTACTTATTTTGGTTGTGTTGTGTCTTCCTGGTTAATCCTACATGACTCAATTGTTAGAAAATGACATCACGTAAATGTTTGAATGACCCTGATATTTTCTGTTATGTGTGTGGCAGTTGCACTGTGCTCAAACAGAGACTCCCTATTACAAGTTTCGTAAAGAAAGCGTACTTGGCTTATTTTGGTATCAAACTAGGCGATCAAGATAAATCGTGGGCACCTCACTGTGTGCAGAATATGTGTAGAGACGCTGAGGTCTTGGACAAACGGTAAGAAGAAAGGAATGCAGTTCGGAATACCTATGGTATGGAGGGAGCCTCGAAACCATCATGATGACTGTTATTTCTGTGCAATAAATGTTAAAGGATACAATGCAAAGAACAAGAAGGACATACTGTATCTGGATAACATAGCTTCAGCAATTCGGCCTGTTTCTCATGGTGAAAATCTACGATCTCTATGGATGTTTTTTCATCATCCAGTAATAGTGAAGCAACTATCCTAGCACTGTTCCGCAGTCGTTAACACAATCAGAACTTAATGATCTTGTTCGAGATTTAAATCTACCAAAGGAGAGTGCGGAAGTTCTTGGTTCTAGACTTCGTTCGAAACACCTTTGGCCAGTGGGACACATTGCTCATGGTATAGACACCGAGAGGGAGAATTTCTTCCGTATTTCTCTAAAAAAGACGGGTTAGTGTTCTGCAACAACATTTCAGCTCTTGTGGATGCATTGGGTGTTTCTTATAACGCATCCGATTGGAGACTCTTTATAGATGCTTCAAAATTCCGCCTAAAAGGAGTTCTTCTACATAATGGAAACCAACTTGGATCAGTTCCTGTAGCATACTCTGTTACATGGAAAGAAACGTACAATACCTTGAAATTAACACTTTCAAATTTAAAATACGAAGAGCACTGTTTCTCTGTTTACGGGAACTTGAAAGTAAGTGGTCTTCTAATAGGAATGCAGCCAGGACATACAAAATACCCATGTTTTTTTTATGTGAATGGGATAGTAGAGCCAGAGACAAGCACTGGAATGTTAGAGAGTGGCCTCAGCGCTGTGATTTGTCTGCAGGTAATAAAAGTGTAATGAACACTCCACTTATTGATCACAATTTGTGAAGGCTGTGGACAAGAATGGGCAGTGTTTTCGGTACATAGCAAAAACTTTCCCATCACTGAGTGCGGCAAAAGTTTCGGAAGGTATTTTTACAAGGTCACAAATTAGGAAGTTATTAGTAGATGATACATTTGAAAATTCAGTGACCGCATTGGAAAAGAACGCATGGGTAAGTTTTAAAAATGTTGTAAGTAACTTTCTCGGAAACAAGAAACACTCTGACTATGTAACAATTGTAGAAGATATGTTGACCCATTTTCATGCACTTGGGTGTAATATGAATCTCAAGATACATTTTCTTCACTCTCATCTCGATTTTTCCCCCGACAATCTTGGTGAGGTCAGATTGAATATCACAATGTTGGCAGACTACTGTTGGATGATAAAGAGGGATCGTGCCAGTTACGACAGACGTTGTAGGAAAACAAGAGGCGTGTATTTAACATTATACCGTAGGAAATAAGATTTATGATCAAGTCATTTGTATATAGAATTGTTTGGTGAAACAAAAGCAATTTAGTTTATTTGTTTAAATTGTTTTATTGAATTGTACTGCAGTTAAAAATATTATTGGTGTGTTTCGCAATTATATACGTACAATAAACGTATATTCAATGGTGTTCGAAATAAAGATTGCGAATTGTGAAAAAACCTGACGTGATAAGCATAAATGGATGTTATTTCTGTAATCAGCACCCAAAAATCATTTAATATCACCTATTAGTTTGTAAACAACCGAAACCTTTTTTCAAAATGCTGCCCAGTGAAAAAAAAACGAATTTTCTCTTTCGCGCTATAGCAACACTGTTTATCTCAGCCATTTGATTTTGTGTCACAATAAATATTTCTATGTCTTAGTTCACTCCATCTGCACAATTACTCTCCATGTACTACACAATGGGTATAAATGGGCTCTGAACTTTCAACATATTTTGTCTTATATCGTACAGCTTGCAACACTGAGTTGCAATTTTAATATTGTTTACCTTTGTTTGAGACGCCAATTCAAATTATGAAATAAAAAGTATATCATCCCATTAAAAAAAACATAAGTTGATGTTGGGCTGGCAAGACTGTGAACCCAATGACTATGAATTATACATTGGTATATGTCCCCCTCCAGTCGGTATCTATTCCCGTTAAAAGACTTTCGAATTTTTGCGTGGAGAAGTCCCCGTTCCGCAATGAACCAAAATTTTAACTGAAAAGTAACTTTCGACTCATCTACTATAGCATATTTGACTTATTTTTATACGAAAATGACGCATGATGTTAAAGAGAAAGAAAATACAGAACTTTGAAAACAAATTCAGAGTAAAGAACACATTTTAGACATTCAAATGATAATTTTTGTGAAAAAATCATGTTGCGTTGTAATTTAGTGTATGCGGTTTCGATGCCTTGATGTTCAACATATTTAACTACTGCTTCCAAGGAGACCGAATCAGGTTATATTTTTTACAAAATCCTAAATATAATGAAAGGGCATTTTCATTCGTCCTTTCATATATATATATAATAAAATATAATTCACAGCCATATTCAATCCACTACTGGATGAGGCCTTTCCCGGAGGGGAGAGGTGGTCTACTGCTCCCACGCTGACCAGACGTGTTGGGAGGGGAGAGCCGAAGCCCTCAACTGTGATCGTTACCTCTTTATTCAGATAGCTGCCCAATTGGCCTCACGACACTGGGTAGACCAGCTCGACTAGGAAGTTGCCCATATATATATCAAGTACAATCGACTTGAGACAGGCGCACATCAAGCATACCAACATTATGCAGTATCTCCATTTCAACAGCTCCCATCCATACCATACTAAACGCTCTTTTCCATACGCTCTTGCTATCCGGGGCTCCAGCATCTGTTCCTCTGATGACCTGCTCCGTATGTATTTCAGTACCCTCTTCTCAGCTCTCACTAACCGTAGATATCCCAAACATCACATCCGTAAACAGCTGGACCGTGCCCGTAATCAACTTATCTCCAGCCGACCTCCCCGCGAAGCTCCCTCTGCTCCCAATCTTCTCACCCAATACCACCTCAGCCTTCAGGCCCTCCAAAAGCTCTTCAAACTGGCACAGCCCCATACTCACTGCGACGACTGAAACTGAAAGAAATTTCCCGTCGTGTCCCAAAATAATCTACGGCAGACCTCCGAATCGCAACACAATTCTTACCACAACTGGACCAATCATGCCCTCCCTCTCAAACCTAGCAAGTGCAACACATCCCGCTGCAAACCTGTCCTATTCTTGATCCCAGTCTTTCTTTCGTACATCCTCTCACTAGGGACCATCCCGGAGGTCCTGGCCAACGAGGACTGACTGGCCCAATTCCAGTTCATTACGCAGGATACTAAAAAAATCAACTACAAAGATTCGAAAGACGGAAGAAAATACTTAGACGCTCACACTAGAAGGGTTCACTACATCCCTGCTGACAGAGTACTCATACTGGATACCACACCTAAGGCGCACTCTTCAAAATGTCTAGGTGGTCTTTTGGATATCAAAGCAACAATACTTCGCCAATTTGACGAGAATATGGTACTTGCTTAGTACGTTATTACAATCCGCGGAAAAGATGAAAAACCGAACTAGTGACGGTGGCCCGACTACAGCATTTTTTTAAAAACAGATTCGAATAACTCTCTACGTGCAGCAGCGGACGACATTTCACAAGCAAAAAATCCCAGTTTCGCTCAGCGACCCAGTCAGCAGTCAACCTTCCTTTGAATGCATGAATCGCCAAGGGATGACACCCCAAGCGAGTTGTCGGCACTTCCACCGGGTCAGTGCACTCCCCGGTATGACATCCCTGGACTTACGGTACTGTCCGGAACAGACATATGCACATTGAGGGACGCAGTCTCTCGAGGTTATATTAACACTTTCCTTGGTTGCAAACCAAACACTGCAGAGCGTCATGACGCAACCATCAGGGTGCTTGTCACATTCAGTGAGTTTTCTTTTCCCCCTTTTTCTGCCGTTAACTATCTTATACAAGGATGTTGTTTTAGTTTGTAACAGTAAGATAGAGAACGATGCAACAGTAGATTTGTTACGTGTATACCTCTGCATCGACATATGCGTCTCCCCCGCCCAGCGTTTTCGTCCAGTTTAACTGACACTGTAAGTTTCTGTAGAAGGTGATCGGAGTCAAGCCAAAACGTTATGTTCAGCACTTTTGCAGATATTAATGCTTTTATGCTGATTTTCCTATTATCTTAGACGTCAAATAAGTTACTGTTTATATTTGATAACGAATTGTGCTAACAAGGTTATAATGGAAAGAGGGTTACTTTTGTTTTCAAACAGACGAAATAATGAGTAAGAGTATTGGCTAAGTCATATTCTACTAAACTCAGCAATGCTAAATTTTATGTTTATAGTTTTTCCTTATGTCACTAAAATATTCGAGAAGTTGTACCAATATGTGTGTCGGAAGGACGTGCGTATGTTAATATTTCACGGAATACTTAACACAGTAGGTTACCAGAGCAGAGTCACGAGTTCGACATAGAACTCCTGCTGTCACGGGAGAACGACAACTAGCCAACCGGACTGATTGTTATTTCTATGCCAGTCCGCTACCTTAATGGCGACTGGAGGTGGTCCGAGTTAAATACAGATAGGAACGGAAGAAAAATAAAAAGTCTGGGAATGTTTTTAAAGTACATTGTTTCTTATGTTTTCAGTGACCACTCTTTGTCTATTGTTTATTGTTGTGTGACATATGGAATAATCACATATTATGTGGTTTTAGACTATAAAAATAGCTTCGGATATTTCTCGGGTGCTTGTGCAAAGGGTGTTAAGTCATAAAATACTTTTTGTGGAGAATGGAATTGAAAGTTCAAAAAATCACGCAAAATCCGGATATTGAAAATAATTACTTTAATTGAATCGGCAGTTTGAAGAAGGAAACAAATCCAAAAATCTGTTTTGTGGGAAATTAACAAAAACTGTTTAACATTTTTATTATTTATTGAAAAGAAACAATTATTTTACTGAATATTTAGAACGGTCTTTTGATCCTTGCGTACTGCTCAGGCAGTTTCCAGGTATTGTATTTTTTCCTGTAGAAGTAGAAAAAGTTGATGGATTTATTTCCTTCTTCAAACTTACGGGAAAATCGACCAGAAAAATGAAGAGAAACGCAATAAGAACCTTCAAATGAATGTTATTTACAAGAAATTTATGCACAATGAACTCTAAAGCTACAAGTAGGTAATAAGTTCAAAACTTCTCGCTGCTCCTAACTGACAGAAAATTCGTGCTACAAATGTGGAATACTGCTGTTATTCCGTAACAGTGATAGCAATAGTTGCTATACGTAAATATCTGTTAACAATAGCATTTAAAATATCAGTTTATGAAAAACGTATCTAAATGTATCTTATTTATTCCCGACTGTGAAAAAACAGTTTAAAACAATATTTTAGACTAGCCTATTTACCTGTATCCTGTTACGTTTGTAGTAGAGATATTGGCTAAAGTAGTTTAGTTCATACCATAACTGTTATAAAAGTATAATATGTAATTATCGGGGCTTGAACTAACTGGAGGAGAGGAAACAGTATACAAACAAAACACAACTAAATCAGGAAAGTATAAAGCGATGGGTACTGTGAGGAGAGGGAAGTGCAATTCAGTTTAATGCTGAATCAGTACAATATTTTAGAAGTGATTATGTACAGGGTGTTTATGAACTACACCGACGAACTTCTGGAGGTGATTCCTCACATCAAAACAAGAAGAGATTCCTCTAACAATTTTTCGAAATGTTCATAGTTTCGGAGCTACAGGCTACCGAAAACGTGGGAAAAAGAAATTTACAGCTTCATATTTCTAACACACGAACAGTAGAGCTGAGGCGGCATGATAGGCAAAGACTTTAAATCTACACTCTCCAAAAATGCATATTTCAAAATTCCGCAATGGGCGCGCAAAATATTCCCGAAATGAATGAGGGGATTCCAAGAAAATCTCTGAAGTAAAGGTGGGTCGAAATGAGCATGAATGGGACGGTTTTCCACCAGAAAATAATAATTCGTTTGCGACAAGTGAATATCACAAGTAAATTCCATATACCGAACGATTTTTTTAAATAAGTAATGTTGCATAACAAGTAGGAAGAGATTGAATATCATTGCCCAATTATATGCTATGAATGGCTATATCATCTTTACTCCCACGAGAAGTCATTTAGTTCATGCTCATTTCGACATACATCATCTTTAGAAATAATCCGAAATCCCCTACTTACTTTGGGGAATCCCTTGCATGCTCATTGCGGAATTTTGAAATATGCATTTTCAAATTGAGTAGGTTTAAAGTTTTAGACAATACTACGCCACATCAGCTTACTGTTTATGGTGATAAAAACATAAAAGTCTAAAAAGGTAATTTTCTCACGCTTTCGGTGGTGACCTGTAGCTCTAAACCTATGCACATTTTGAAAATTTGCCACAGGAAATTTCGTCTTGTTTTGATGTGAGCAATAACCTCCAGGGTTTTGTTGGTGTAGTTCATAAACACTGTATATAGCCAAACGTCACAATCGTTTCCTTGACCGGTTTTCTGTGTGGGAGGATGCATTATCGTGAAGCAAAATCACTTTATGTTGTCTTTAGTCATATTCTGATTGTTTTTCACGCAAAGTGTGATGCAAATCGATCATTTGTTATCGGTAACGTTGGGTATTAACGGTTTTGCCAGGTTTTAGCAGTTCATAATAGATCACTCCCTTCTGATCCCACCAAACACAACGCATTGTTTTCCGTCCATAGCGATTTGGTCTTGCAGTCGATGTCGCAACCTGGTTTGGTTGTGAGTAGCTGATATTATTCATGAGTTGTAGCAGTGAAAGCAATTTATGCGAAGTAGCATTGAAAAATAGCTGCTCCGCTAGTTTTGCCCATGTCTATTTCGCACCTGTTTTTCAAGGCTTAACTAATGTCTTTTTATTCTTCTTCTTTGTGTATTGTATAGATGCACCATCCCTTCCAGATATAAAATTCGGCAAAAAGTAGATTTTCAAATTTTTGGCGTTCATTGTCCTCTTCAAAGTGCTGATTCAATTTAAGTTTGTAACTAACAATACTTACATTAAAAAATGATTTTCCAACATCCGCATTTTGCATGATTTTGTTTAACTTTCAACTAAATTGTGCACAAAAATGTATTTTATGACTTAACACCGTTTGCACAGGCACCCGAGATTTAAAAACCTCTTTCTTAGAAATGAGTATGTTATATGTAGGTCACAAGTTTTCAGGTACACCTCTCGAAGGACAGCAATCAGCACGGTAATTAAATTTTAATGACCGCCTAATGTAAAAATATTTACCGGCTCCTTTACTCAAGATATCAGTACATTAAGCAAAGTTTCTTTTCTTTTTAAAAGAAACAATAAAGTTTTAGGACGTGTATAGTGCAGCAATAATGATTTTAGTCCTTTCAGTACTTTTAGGGACTTAAATAGCTGCTTGAATATCGACCATGTCTATTAAGTATTGTATAAAGAATGTAAGAAAACCAGGAAAGCAGCCACTATGCAAACTCCGACGGCTTCCCGGATCCATTTGCAATCCTAAATAGATTCGTATGGAATGCATGCAGTGAAAATACATCAAATATATGAAAACAGAATAGTATTTGGTATAAAATCTGAAATCCAGTGGGAAGGCAAGTGCCCTCCTCGCCCCTCCCTGCCGAAACCCTTGGTGCATATGTTACGTATCTTCTGTCGTCAGATGGGGAATGTAGCGTTTGTTTTCGCATGAGAGAGAATGGCGATATTTACAGAGCTTACGTTCAAGTCAACCATTTGCAGTAACATCATAACAGATCAAAACTGAATTTGGTTTCCAATATTGTCTATCAATTAATCCTTGTTTTCTTTCATTGATTTCTTCCAGTTTCGGTACCATTATCCTGCATGTAACGTTCAAAATCATCCAAACTTGTCAACTGGTGCTAAACATGTTTACACATGCTACTACCTGTCAGTCTTTCTATAGCGCTGTTACGATTTTTTAGGCTTGATCCACACATGAATCTTAAATCAATTACCCCTTTCTATGGTATTACTTAATTAAGTTTATGAAACATTGCATACAACTCACTAAGCTCAGTTTTCCAGGCATAGGAAAAAATGAATTCTTAGAATTTATCTTTCAATGTCATTTGCATCGCTTTAACCTTCATTAGCTCCTCAATTAAACGAAATTAAATAAGGATGAGTGCTACGTATAGAGTGCTAAAAGAGTTGTGCTTTGTTATATTCCTGCGAACTTACCTTCAGAATCCTTGGTACATATAAAACAAGACCTTGGATGCCCTGCAAAATAATATTGTGAGAATTATTGATGTAAAAAGTGTAGACAGGCAAAGATAACGCACAAAGTTTCAATGAGTTACGTTACGTTGTGCTAATACACTAAAACTAAAATCATGGGTTCCGACTTCACTTCCTTTTGAAGATATATTGTTTCTAACTTGGATATATACTGGATCAATTTTCCTAAAGTTTAAGAAGCTTCTACGTATGCTATGAAGTTGTAATAATTTTGGTGATTTCTTTCTGAGGTTTATCTAAAATACTATATATAAGCATTCCCGGTATATTTGGCACTATATTTTTTATTGTATTTATTATAGTGATCAAAATACAGTGAATGGTCAGATTACTGAAATATAATTACATGTTAATTTGCGAGATGGTTTCAATGTGTTCTACATGTGTTGCTCTCAACGTACGTGACTAGAAGGAACTTAGTGTAAGAGTGAGCAAGTTATTTCTTGCTACACCTTGGTAGTGACATTAATTGAGAGCAATAAATTTACAAAACCAATTAGTAAACCAAGATACAAAACATTCACGTAAAATAGTTAAATAAGCTTCTCGTTTTTTACTGTGTGTAACTGTATTATTTTGCTGAAAGGTATGAGAAGCTGGAGCTTCTTAGCTTTGCGCGAAGCGGGTTAGACCACTGTTGCATGGAATAATTAAGCTTCTTATTTTTTCTGTTATTTTTTACACAACTTTCTGATCACCTGAATGGTGTATTTAGTGTTTGTGCTATTCTATATTTGCTATACTTTACACTTATTACATTTGGTACCACGTGACGTCCGTTGCAATGCAGGAGCATACTGCTTTATTTTTGAAATTCTTATTTTTCTAAGATCTCAATTGCGATTTCAATCTTCCCTTAACTTTGCAACCAGAGGCAGACAAAACTTATAAACAGACGACTGAAAATTTTGAGAATTTAGTTAAGGTTAACGTAATTTTACCAAATGAAAGTAGTATTTAACCACACAATTTATGTTTCTAATTTTTGTAAAAATAACCACCCGGTTCTTGTGTTCCCGTGGTTGGAATTTCGGATGTCGGATGTTTACTGGAAACGTGGCACGGATGGCCACAACACACTGTGCAGTATGAGTGAAATGATAAACACGTTTCTCTACTTCTACTAAGTGAATGTCTTCTTACACTACGGTATGCAATATAATTCTCATTCTCTATCAGATGTCGTCCAGGGTCTATAAGTTATTACTAAAGAGTGATAATGCAGAATAATAATTTAATTATGATAATAATTACTTTTCTTCCAGTGGCGACATGTGAAGCATGCTAGGTCACGTTCTGAAAGAAGACAGATACAAATGTTTATTAGAAAACTTAAAAAAATCGTAGAAAATATATTTATTGTAGGCTTTATCGCTAAGTTAAACAATTTGCTGACAGCACAAATTAACTTAAAATGTTTTTCTCATATATTGTTAATAAATTTATAAAATTATATAAAAAAAGTCCCATTCATAATATATTGTGGCAAATTGTCAGATAGCAACCCTTAATTGAAATATGAAACAAAAGAACCATTTTTATTCCAGATCACGTAATTCAGTTGTTCAAATCTAAATGATACACCTGTGACATTGCTGACAATATAACGTAATTCCTCTCATTTTACGTTACGATGTTTTAGTTTAATCTACGAAAGATCTTCAAATAATATCTCTCGAACTTTTTAAAGGTATATATTTTAAGGCACAAGAAAGTGTCTTAAACGCAGAAAGATAGATCATTTTGTAAGATTCAGTGAGCCAGTATATTTCCTTAGAAAGTCAAAAGATATCTTATGGTATGATAGGATCTCACAAACCGTGCCTGAAATTCAACTTTGACTACTGTCCATTAGTTGTATTCGCAGGTTGCTAACTTGAAGAATTCTTCAATAACACAGTACCTAAAGAGCGAAAAGCTGTCAATGCAGTCAGTTGTCTGATCAAAAGCTTATTATAAAAGTTTCAGTTTAGCACTATAGCACCGACTTTCTTAGTCTATCCACTCTGAAA
This sequence comes from Lepisma saccharinum, assembly GCA_022664845.1. Lineage (NCBI taxonomy): Eukaryota > Metazoa > Arthropoda > Insecta > Zygentoma > Lepismatidae > Lepisma > Lepisma saccharinum. Next base: position 124,883 of record JAGDQP010001093.1, read on the forward strand.
ACTTCCCAAGTTTTTCACCTACTTAAATACTCGAAAAGAACATTCTATCTCAATCACAACCACCACTCTCTAAATATTAACTCTCTATGTCTGGTTAAAAATGTCGTTAGAGACAGTTGATGCTTGGAGCTCTGATAGCTTGAAAAGAGCACTAAAGTTCTTAAAGTCTGATTATCTGCAAATATGTCATCATAATTACAATCTTTAGACATAGGTAGTTACTTCGCACAAAATCGAGTTATTGAATCATATAAGAACTGCCATAATGTAGACTTGTAGACTCACTATTTCTGATAAGCTTGCGCTATTGGAATTACAAAGAAATAAAAATTAAATAAAATAAACCCGATTAAATTTACCATAGTTTAATGGCTATATTATTGTAGTAAATGAGAAGCGAGATGTCATTTCTCTTACTGATATCGATGAAACAAACGGAGCTCATTTCCTTAACATTCCATAACAAATAATGAAAATGCAACCTACTTATTATCTACACGAAATGATTTCAGTGTAGGGAAGAGTTGAAAACGTAATTCTTCCCATAGGAAAAATAAATCAATAGCATTTACTTCGTTGAGAACATGTGGGGTGGCAAAATGTATTAATACCTTTGTTAGAAGTCCATATTTTAAGTTAGAAAATCTGGAAGTCTGTAGTACGGGTAGACAATTACATTAGACCCAACAAGAGAAAATATCTTTTGTGCGAATCTAAACTAGAGATAGATTAAGTAAGAGACAGGATTTGTTCTAATTCTTAAGCAGATCACTCAACGAAGTAGCACAGTATTTTTAGTTCTATTTACAGTGCTAAAGGTCGTTTCTGTTTGTATTTTATGCGTGTTATGTACTCCATCGTGTAATTGACTCCGTGTACCTAGCTTTCTTATTTCATTGTACATTACTTGCTGTTTATGTAAAAATTATTAATTTATTTCGCCTATGGTGCAGGTTGTGGCAACCAGCTAATCTTCCATATTTTACCGATGTACGCTTTATATAACTGATTCCGTTGCAAATAATTCACACAGGCACCTACAGGCAAATGCATGCAGCGATCCAAATAAGTGTTATGAAAGGCCATGTGACATTATTAACTATTTAAATATGCATTTAAGTTGATCAACACACAGAACCATGGCGGTATAAAGAGAAATACTAATAGCGTCACATCATGTTTGAATTACATATTTTCTACAAAACTCACTTCCTTAATGTGAAGCAAGGAAAGATGGGTTAGCCAAAAAGGGGCTGGATATCGTATTTTAATTATACGCGAGGTACTTGAAGTTTAACACTTACTATATATGCCCACTTGAATGAGGAAGGGGCGAGAAACTTCTTCGTACTTTCCACACTTTCACTCTTATTTCATATTTCCATGACTTAAAACTCTTTTATTGAGAGTTTCAACAGTTATTTATATGTGGCTTACACAAGCTGTATCCTCTATAATATGCACTTTCTGGCTACAAAGAACCCAAAATGCAGGGTTATCCACCGAAGACTACTATCAAGTTATACTATATATCTATACATAAATTATTCCAACATTAAGAGCCGTAGATCCTTTTCAGAGATGATGATCATCCAAAAAATAATATTTATTTCACGTAATCAACTCTTACATGTAGAACACCTCAAGCACACATTCACTATATAGATATGACTCTATGTCAAAACGAACTTCGATATTCACCAATATAAAACACGCAATTCAACACATTACAAAACCAAAATTATTAAAAATGTTCAATCAGACTTCAAACAATCAACTGATTTAAAATTCAAATCAACAACCAGCTTTTTATTTTTTTTAAATATAAAAATGTTATTCAATTAACAGTCTATTGTATTCAATGTTGCCATGACCTTAATTCGTGCAACCTTGCACAAACTAAACACTTTATTTCTATTTCCGCCCTTGTACTAACTAAAACAAATTTCCTTCATGGCTATCTTTAGGAAAGGGTACCAGTTACTGTAAAGTGATAGTTAAGGAAACGCACTCATTAATGAGTACCATATTTATTGTATACTGTTCTTAACTTGGTGTTAATTAAAGGATCTATCGTATTTCAAATACGAAAGTAAAATGACATATTGTGCGTGTTGGGACTGCTTTGTTGAACTACGTATTTGGGCCATAATTAAGGAGATAAGTTAGCGAAACAGCAAAGTATCTTTAGACTTTTGTACATAGGGTACTTTTTGTATTTCTTAATGCATGAAATGGTGTAAAATGAGAATACATTATGCAATTAACACGTTGAACAAATATTACAAAGGGACTTTGCAATTAAAATGTTTTATAGACTGCTACTTAACTATCCCCATCTCTGTTAGTACATGAGGTTGATTCATATTGTTTTACCGCAATGCATTATCTATAGGACTATATTTCCGGCAGTTCATTATATATAAGGTTGAATGTAATGTAGTGGTCAAATAACAATAAAAAATGTATTTAAGAAATGAATTTGAAGCAAATTTATGATTAAAGAGCGCAGGGCCTATGCGATATTAATGCTTATCTACCTTAATTTAAATTCATTTAAGGCATTTTGGCGTTCCGACTCAGACTAGGTTGGGGAAGGTATAGACCAGGGCAGCAGTGTAGCTAGACAAATTGGCGCCGGGGAGAGTTTTGTTGCTGGACCCCTTTCATATATATAAATCATAGTCATATTCAATCCACTAGGGGATGACGCCTTTCCCCGTAGGGAGGGGTTGGTTCATTGCTCCCACGCTGACCAGACTGGTTGGGAGAGGAGAGCCTAAGCTCTCACTGTGATCGCCACTACCTTTTATTCATACCAGCTCCCCAATTGCATCACGATGCTGGGTGGGCACCGTTCCAGACCCATACGCCTTGAAATAAATCATTTGCAGCTCCGGGAATCGAACCAGGGACCCCTCAATCCGTAGTCAGACACTCTAACGATTAGGCCAACGTGATTGATCTTGTGTATATAAACATTTGCTTAGGGAGAGTTTGGTTGCTTGACACTTTCATATATATATATATATATATATATATATATATGGGCAACGCCCTAGCAGAGCTGGTCTACCGGTTCCCTTAAGATCACCGAAGTTAAGCAGCTCTGGGTCTGGTCAGTACTTGGACGGGTGACCGTTGCAGTACTCCAGATGGTGTTGCCTCCACCCAGCGTCGTGAGGCCAATCGGGGAACTACCTGAATAAAGAGGTAGCGATCACAGTTGAGAGTTTCGGCTCTCCTCTCCCAACACGTCTGGTCAGCGTGGGAGCAGTAGACCACCTCCTCCCTCCGGGAGAGGCCTCATAAAGTAGTGGATTGAATATTATATATATATACACACAGGGGTTGGACAAAAAAATCTAAAACGTTTGAAAAAGTGTGAAAATCATACCTAGTATGGTGTGGGGCCTCCTTTTGCGTCCAAACCAGCTTGTATCCGACGTGGAATGGACGTATACAGCTCCTGAATCGTGGTGTGTGGAATGTTGTACCATTCTTCCTCCAAAACATGCTCCAGTTCCTTAAGGGATGATGGAGGAGGGTAATGAGACCGAACACATCTTTCTAACACAGATCACAATGGCTCAATGATATTCAGATCTGGTGATTGTGGGACCCAGGGGAGGTGCGATAGCTCCTGGTCATGCTCCTCAAACCATGATTGCACCGTTCTGGCAGCGTGACAGCGTGCCAAATCATCTTGGTAGATGCCATCACCATCCGGGAACAATGTGTGGGCCATGGGTAGAACCTGGTCCCCCAAAATGGCCTCATACGCCTTAGCATTCATCATTCCATGCAGGGCTATGATGGGACCTGTAGAAAACCACGATATCACTGCCCATACTGTAACAGAACTGCTGTATGCCAGAACTGGGTCTATTAGTCTAGCATCTCGTGTTCATATTCTTTGTATATTAATTGCTTTTTCGTAAGTTCTTTGTTATTAGCGCATGTTCAATAGTAGTCGTGATTGTTGACGATCTCTCCCCCTTTTCGGATTATTGTGATTCGATGTGAATCTTTCTTTGAGGAGATAGATCGGTAAACAAGCCGTCGTCAAGAGGTTGTACACATACATTTGGACAGTTACAAATGTTTGGCAATACGGGGATAATCATCCATACAATTGTGCATACTCATGCGTGTTAAACAATAAATACAATTAATCGATCTTCTGGTATTCTGTGTATGTTTTGAAGACTATTCAGTTTCTGCATAAGTTACTAGTATCATTATAATTTAAAACATAGCAAGAACCACCCCCATGCTATACAGTTGGGCGCAGACAGTCTGGATCATAGGCCTGCGACGGTGTTCTCCATACGTAAACACGACCGGTTGTTGGAAACAAGGTGTAGGTCGATTCATCGGAATACATTACGTGTTTCCACTGATCAAGCGTCCACTCCTTGTGGTCCTTGCACCACTGGATACGCCGCTTCGAATTTACTGCTGTGACCAGAGGTTTGGCTATCGCGGCCCTGCCATGAATTTTCATTTTATGCAGTTCCCGTCGCACTGTTTTTGATGAAACCGGGTTCTGTAGAGCGGAATTGAGTTCAGACGTAATTTTCATTGCAGTGGTCTGCTTTGTAGCTGCTACAATCCGTTTTAATGCCCTCCTGTCCCTATCTGACAGGATTGTCTTTCGACCACTGTTGTACTTTGCAGACGTTGTTTGTTCATGCATCGTATATGCCCTCGTGACATTGGACACAGTGCCTGTCGATACCCCCATAATGGTCGCCACTGTTGTCACTGAAGCTCCAACCAGACGGGCACCAACGATCATGCCTCTTTGAAAGTCTGTCAGGTCGCCCATTTTACCGCACCACTTGCACACCACGACACTCACAGGTGAACTGAGTACTGCTGACGGAAGAGGAAGGTCCACATGACACATTTAAAACAAAACACGATCGGCAACCGCAACACGTGGTGTACAGTGGCGGGCCACACTTACGTGTCTTGTATGACGTGTTTTTAGATTTTTGTCCAACCCCTGTATATATACCAGGTGTATGCATAAGTAGTTTCCGCTTTACCTAAGAGATGGCACCAGCGAAAAGTACGCAGCGTATTCATTTGACACATACGTCATTTTGTTCGTCTGACATTAAACTACAAAAACACACACAAGTTGAGTCCGCCAAAACACTAGCGTCTTTGTTTTATCGTTCAGTGATCATGTCGAAGTTTGTGCCTGAAAAAGAACATTTGCGGCACGCATTGCTATTCTTATTTAATCAAAAGAAAAAGGCTGTTGAAAGTCATCGTGTGCTGGTAGAAACATATGATGAACACGCTCCATCGATTAGAACATGTGAGACATGGTTTCGACAATTTAGAAGTGGTGATTTCAATGTGAAAGACAGTGCGCGCTCTGGTAGACCACAAAAGTGTGAAAACGAGCAATTGCAGGTGTTACTGGAAGATGACCCAACTCAAACTCAACAGCAATTGGCAAAAGCATAAAATGTGTCAGAAGAAACAATCAGCAGACGTTTACGAGCAATGGAAAAGATCAATAAACTGGGTAAATGGGTCCCACACGATTTGAATGAACGTCAAATGGAAAATCGCGAAGTCACTTGTCAAATGCTGCTTCAACGCCACGAAAGAAAATCCTTTTTGTATCGAATTGTGACGGGTGACGAAAAATGGATTTATTTTGAAAACCCGAAGCGGAAAAAATCGTTACTTTCACCTGGCGAAGCCGGTCCTTCAACACCAAGGCCAAATCGCTTCGGCAAGAAGACTGTGTCTGGTGGGACGAGAGCGGTATTGTGTATTATGAACTCTTGAAGCCCGGCGAAACCGTGAATACACAACGCTATCGCCAAGAAATGATTAATTTAAATCACGCATTGATCGAAAGACGACCGGAATGGGCCCGAAGACATGGCAAAGTGATTGTGTTACACGACAATGCGCCGTCTCACACAGCAAAACCAGTGAAAGACACCATGAAATCGCTTGGATGGGACATCCTTCCGCAACCGCCGTACTCCCAGACCTGGCGCCATCTGAGTATCACCTCTTCTCATCAATGGGCACGCGCTCGCAGAGCAGCACTCCAGCAATTTCGAAGACGTTGGAAAATGGCTCGACGAATGGTTTGCCGCAAAAGACAAGCAGTTTTTCTGGCATGGTATGCATCATTTACCTGAAAGATGGGCGAAATGTGTAGAAGCCGATGGCCAATATTTTGAATAAAACAAAATTAATTTCCCTTGAAAATTACGTGTTTTCTCTACCCAAAAAGCCGGCAAAAAGTTATATATATATATATATCAGTTCCATTCATTTGTCTTCCTGTCCCTCCTGGCTATTCCTAGCATTAATTTCTCCACTCTCCATTGCTCTTTCTGTGACTCTCAATCTTTGAGTCGTTTGTGCATTCAGTGTTCAAGTTTCGCAACCATACATCATCACGGGTAAGACACATTGATTATAAACTTTACGCTTCAGACACATTGGTAGTTTGCTTTTGAAAATGGATTCGCGCACAATCAAAGGTAGAGGATGTAATGAAGACTCCGTAGAAGATGAAGTGGAGATGGGCCGGTCACATAGCTAGACGAACAGATGGAAGGTGGACGACAAATGTACTACAATGGATTCCTAGAGAAAAGAAACGACCGAGACGACGTCCCAATGTAAGATGGGTAGATGAAATCAAGCGTTTTTCAGGAGCTACATGGATGAGGAGAGCAGCAAACCGAGATATGAGGAAAGAAAAGGGGGAGGCCTCCATCCAGCAGTTCATAGGAAACGGATGAATATGATTATATATATCCTTGATATAAGAATAGTTCAAAACGAGTGTTATTTTACTTTTATAACAACCGATTGACTAACTGCGACCATTTATTGCGGCGCATACCAAACTTTGTGTTAGCAAACTTGAACGGTAAATGTAATTTTTACGAACTGATTTATCATAGGATATTCAAACCAAAAACCATTCTTTTCAATAACATCTCCTTAAGAACTTTAGTCCTCTGCATGGAAAACCTAAAACGTAATCAAACTGGTCAAAATGGCATCTAAGTGTCGAATTAGATCCAATTACATACCAAAGTATATTGGATATACAGTATACAGAATATGAAGGATATATGCTCCCTTAATTTTATATTTAATTTTTTCAAAACTAAAAAATGACATTTTATGCATATTAGAGGCCCAATACTTGCAGTGGAACAAAATATCAAATTCAAATATCAAAGTTAAAAATTCTACCTTGACTCCTTCTGACATGAGTGCCTAACGTGTAAATATAGTAGATTTATATATGATCTTCCACGAGAGATAACAAGCTCCAATATTCATAACATAGCGTGAATGAACACTACTCACCCTCATTTTGCACCAAGTTTGTAGCTCCCTTCAAATTCAAATACCAGAGTTCAAACTTTTACCGTAGTTTCTTTTGATACAACGTGCGACGTGGGAAGAAAGTAGGTTCATATTTATTTGCTACCAGGGATATTGAACCCCCAATATGCACAAAATACGAATGTTTCGAAATTCAAAAATATATAAAAAAATAAGGAAGCCTATAGCAACCTTCAATATACCTAGATATGTTAATAGTGCGCAAAAATCAACTTTGATATTCAATCCGTTTCAGGGAAAATATCGTCCTAAAAACCGGAAATGTTTCTATTTCAATAACCATATTTGGATACCATTTTGATCAGTTTTATTACGTTTCAGATTTATCATGCAGAGGACTAAAATTATCAATGAATTTGAAAGGAAAACAATGTTTTCTGTTTGAACGTTCTTTGAAAAACGAGTCCTCATATACTACACTTCAGCTAACACATATTCTAGTCACCGCAATCCAAAAATGGCTGCCATTAATTAATAGATGGTATAAAAATAAAAT
>JAGDQP010001094.1:0-84652 GCA_022664845.1 Lepisma saccharinum
TGTCAGATTTACTCAACGACTCGGCCTATAGACAACTCAAGAAAGATCCCACCGCCAGTATTGAACGTAGAGTTGCCATCCTTCTGAAGAAGGCAAATTTGCCAGAAGAAATACGCAAGAAAATCACGTCACATAACTGCCAACCACCGAGACTGTATGGACTACCGAAAATACATAAGACTGACATCCCAATGAGGCCCATTGTCAGTGCAATTGGAAGCCCAACTTACCGTCTGGCCAAGTACCTCACTTCTCTTCTTCAACCCTTGGTGGGACAGTGTGAACACCACGTCAAGAACTCATATGAATTCGTGGAAATACTGAAGACCATACGTATTTCTCCAGATGACATCCTAGTCAGCTTCGATGTGGTCTCTCTGTTTACCAAGGTTCCAGTACAGGACACGTTGCTTTTACTCAGCGAGCACTTCCCGCCGGTGATTGTAGATTTATTCAAGATAACATTAACTTCCACATATTTCCTCTTCGACGGACAGTACTATGAACAAACAGACGGCGTCGCCATGGGATCACCTCTCTCACCAGCAGTGGCAAATTTTTTCATGGAGAATTTCGAGCAGAAAGCACTAGAATCAGCACCATTAAAACCATCATGTTTTTACAGATACGTCGATGATACATTTGTCATTTGGCCACATGGTAGAAATGCGCTACAGTCGTTCCTTGAATTTCTCAACAATCAACACAGCAACATTAAGTTCACCATGGAAACAGAAACGGAGGGCTGCATACCATTTCTAGACATCCTCATTCGTCGCAAACCTGATGGAAGTCTGGGCCACAGTGTTTATAGGAAGCCTACCCATACCGACCTTTACCTTAATGGAAACAGTTTTCACCATAAATCGCAGCGCAATACAGTCATCAGCACACTTGCACTTAGAGCAAAAACCATCTCAGACCAAGAAAGCCTCCCTAGTGAACTGGCACATCTCAAGAAGACCTTACTGCAGAATGGATACAAGAAAGATGACATTCGTTTGGTCCTAAAAAGGACCTTTTCCAGCAAGAAGAAGACCACCCCAGAAACTGAAGATCCAGTCAATATTGCAGTCCTGCCCTACACTGGTAAACTTTCTGGAAAGTTTGCTAGAATCCTGAGGAGACACAACATCAAAACCATTCATAGACCGCCGTCAAAAATCAGAAACCTACTTCGTCCAGTTAAGGACGACTTGGGTCTTAAGACACCAGGAGTATACTGCATTCCTTGTGAATGCGGAAAAACATACATAGGACAAACAGGACGGACAGTAGAACATCGATGCAAGGAGCATGAAAGATACATCAAGCTATTTTATCCGGAGAAATCAGGCCTGGCAGAACACAGCATAACAGAAAAACAAAGAATTTTATTCTTGAGTCGTTGTCACCGGTTCACCTGGAGTTACCGATGATCTTTTACGCTTAGGATTCTCGGAATAGATCCACTTGCCATCACTAGTCTCAATTCGATGGAGAAATGATTTACTTTTGTACATGACGAATAGAATTTCGCAAGTGATTTTTCGGTTTTTCTGCTGTCGTTCATTGAATGCATGTGGAACCTATTTTCCCAAATTCTGAATCTTGCCCATGGCTTTTAAACATATGGAAACTGCTTCTCGTGTCACATTTAATTGATCCGTAAGATGTTGTTGCGTTTGAACGGCATCCTCATCCAACAATCTTCCAATTCGCTGTCTACAAACGTTTTCGGTGGTCTTCCACATTCTTCGTTTTTCACGTCAAAATTGCCACTTTAGAATTTGAAACTACTCATAACACTGTGACTTACCAAGAGCATGATCACCGTAAGCTTCGACAAGCATGCGATGCGATTCTGCAGCTGTTTTCTTCAAATGTTAACAAAAAATCAATGTTGTCCGCAAATCGTAGTTTGTGGGTACAAATTGCGACGTGTTCAACGCTATTAAAGTTCTCCTCCATAGTTGCTACCTGAGGATTGAATAATAAAGGTAAATGAATAATATTTGCCGGATTCTCCTGGACTGTTGGTGGAGCCAAAGAAAAGTGAAAAGCTTGTACCCAAGGCGCGTCTACATACTTACCAAAATGACGATATGATGTGCGATGAACATGTCGTCGTATATAAGACCAGATCCTAGCAAAAGGTATATTATGCGGAAGTGATTCCCAGTATGCACGCCAATTCTCACGTTTAGTACGTCGGAGAAGTCTTGTTGTGACTGCTTTAATCTGTTGATAATTCAGAGAGTGTTGCAATGTTTTATGACTAAAATATTGTTTTAAGGCAATTAGTCGAGCGTTCACTTGTTTTTGACATGCTAAATTCCACCATACAGGAGATGGTTTAGAACGGTTCGGACTTGTATGCGTTACTGTATGAGTGTATGCTCTTTTTACCCCACGTCGAATACATTTGTACAGAAATTAGAATGGAGGGAATTTCTGATTGAACGGGTCGGTGAAAATATGTGTATATGTCTGAGAATGAACATCCCAATTCATATTAGTGGGAAGATATGGGGACTTAGAACATGTACGAACTAACGGAGTAAACCGCAAAGATGCGGATGGAATCTGCAAAGTATTTAAGATTGGGTGATGATCGCTTCCTAATGGATTGTAGTAGACCTCCCAAGTTGATCGTTAGTATAGGTTAAAAGTCGAAAGCGTGATATCTGGAGCACTAGGTCGTTGAGATGTTAGAGCATCTCTGGTAGGAGTGCCGTCATTAAGATATACATAGTTGCTCAGCGATAAACTATCAATTATGTTATATTCTGCTTGATTATAACTCAGACCTCCTAATAAAGGATGGCGTGTATTAGTGTCACCTGCAATTAAGATATTTGGATGTATGTAAATATTAACAATATGTAAAGACTGACATTTACTTTCTTGTAATTGAATACGCGGATACTGTGTGAGATCAGGTAAATCGAATTCAGTATACGGGAGCGACTTGTGTATACCCGTCGCTATTCCGCCATATTTGTCTGCTAGTTTTGGTTGCTCTAGAAAAGTATAATCTGCGATCTGTATTGGAAATTCATGAAAATTCCAAGTTTCTTGTAAAAGAAAAATCTTTGTCTTTATAGTTTGCGATAAAAATCGTACGGCCCTTAATTTATTACGGATGTTATGTAAATTCCACTGTATGATACGGAAATTTGTATCCATATGGAGATAACAATTAAGATAGATAAGGAGTAAGAGTGTCAGTGAAAATAGAATTGAGTTGTGTTTTAAGTGTTTCAGTCGTTTGCTGATTATGCAATAGTGATTCATAGCGGTCTCGATTTTGGACTCTGGATTCACGTTGTCTCGTGGATCTAGTCTCGATATGTAGTGAGAAGGAGAGTTGACAGGTTCAATTCTGTGCATTCTTTGACGCGGAACCGTCGTAATAGTAAGGACGACCATATCGTCATTCTTCTGTTCAAAACTCGATTTTCGAACCCTTTTTGTTTGTAAAGGAGATCTTAATTTGTGAGTTGGAGTTGTAGAAGCGTACGATGTCGATGAATATGTTCTTTTAACAGTACAATTTTGTGGTGTGACATGAGTTCTGGTGTATTCGTTCTGTTGAAGGCGAGAAGGAGTTTGAAGCATCAAAATAGATTTGACAGTGCCAGTAGTATCAACAGGAGTATGATACCTAGTTGCGTCATGTTGGGGCGAAACTGCTGATGTACTAAAGTATTGATTTGTCATTATGGGTACCTGTTTGGAAGGTTCACTGTATGATAAATGGTTAAGTGCAACCAGTTGAATAATGCGTTTTTGACATGCTCTTTCAATACAGTCCCGATCATCCGAAGTAAGCGCGGTGACAATTGAAACAGTACAGATGGTTAGAGCACACACGATAATCGTGGTCTTGACCACACTTCTTACAGCGTTGTGCTTTGTTTCAGCAATTTCGTAATACATGTCCAAAGCGATAACAGCCATTAATACATTGTTTGAGTGGAGTTATGTAAGGAGTGATATTAATATGTACAAAATATAAGTAGCAATCATGTGGTAACAGTTGTGAATTGAATGTAACTACCATCGTTTCTGTTGGTTCTTTGGTACTGCCAGGAAGATTTTTATGTAGACGTCTGGCATGGATTGCCGGTGCATTACACTGTATATCCCGAATAATATCTTCAGAGGTTACCATCCGTTCCACGCCTTTCAAAACTCTTATAGAATGGATGGCGTAATCTGGAATATATGCCGTCCATTTATTCGTGACGAGCAATGGGTGTTGCAAAAATGCATTGGCGTTTGTACTCTTATCAAAAGTTAATTTTAAGAGTGATCATCCAATATCAAATCTTTCCAAACCTTGAATGTTCTGTGCAAAGAGTAATTTAAAAATACCCATGGTGTGAGGTTTCTCAGCAGGATTACTTAAATTTAGTTGCACATGAACGACATAGGAAGCTAAGTGAAAATTTCCATATGTGTTGTTCTTAGGCCGTAATTACTGAGCAGATGCTAATGGATCTAAAATGGGCGGGCTAGATGCCCGTTCAATGTCAGCCTAGAGGCACATCCATGTGTTCTAATATAGGCGGTGAGGGAGAAGTATCCCTTCCCGAATCTGTCTCCATGTGTCAATGACGCGTAAAAACACGCCCTATCTCAAAAATATTAATGTATCTAGAACAAGGCACACACCTATCTAATAAATGCAAAAAAATTACACTTACTATTCAGTTATTAAGATTCGTGAAGTAGATTGAAGACACTAGAATTCCAGGTGTTAACACTACAACTTCCTTCGTGCGAATCTTATTTCATCTTCCTCAAGCACGAAGGTTTGGACCAAATGAAATATGAAACTCAATCAGTGTTGTCTGACGTTAGCTACTATTGCCATTGCTCACCTTTATTTTACAAAACTCTGATTGACTATTCCACTTTCTGAAGGGATTTCTTTAATATAGCTGTATTTTTTTAAAATTATTTTTGCTGTCTTGAATAAAATTGTAGCGGATACAATACAAAAGTATGAATGTCAACTGTGACCATTACGAAGTTTTACACTCACTTTGTGATAGCTATACATTTTATGATAGCAACGTCCATTAGAAGCGTTCTGTCATCTATGGTGAAAGACTTGAATTAGGTGTATTTCTTGATGGTCAGTGATTGATACAGATTTTTATGCTATCACGTACACAGAAGTGCGTGTCCCCAATAAGTAAGTTTCGTAATCAAGGGATGCAAGTTCGATGCCCGGTGGGAACACAAGTGATTCGGACTCCAATTTAAATTGTAGACTATGTACTTAGGAAGTAATCATTGCATGGAAACCAACTGTAAAATAACTCGTCGAGATCATTTCCAGGCACTAATAAGAGTCTTAAACATCCTGATATTTGTCTGGGAATACTAAACAACACTGATCTGCCCCACTAGACGACAGCGATTGGATAACTGAGTGCGTATTGAAACTGATATGATGATGATCGTGGATCTTACCAGAGGTGGTTCTAAGACTCAAAAGTCCAAGACAAACTGACGGTGGTTTCACATTGTTTTTTATCTGATGATGTTCCAGGGACGGGACCTACAGTATAAAATGTGCTACGAGTAACTATTGTCCGCACCAGATATCGAGCTGAAGACTTCTTAATTGCAAGGAAGCGAGCATTATCAGTCCCCACCGTCGAAACTTAATTTCTGGTAATCATAGTTTTATATCAATGTTTTCCGTCTTCTATTCCAATAAAATCATATCCTATATACCTCCATTAATTTATAATATTTCATAATCGTGCATAGCACTGAACTTCCATTTTACTAATCCATTTCTTTGGATATATGCAGATATCACTCTAATAATGTACTTTCAACAGCTTGTGAACTGATGTTTGCCGTAATATTTTCATTTAGGATACTATGCTTTACATTCGCTTCCTAACAGTCCTTAGGATGTCGGAATGGTACGGTAAAATATTTAAAAGATAAAGTTGTTTGAAACTTGCTTTCCTCACACACAGCGAGCGGTCAATACACCTTTAAAAAATGAGTTTCTTTTAAACAATACAGCAAGGTAATTCGCAGACATATTCTCTTTAGACTTATGATTGAAATTGGAATAATTCGTGAAAAAAAAACCAGAGTGATTCTGTAGCCACCATGTTGGAACATGGCGTTCAAATGTTTTAAAATATTTTCTTGTAAACGGTAGCACATACGTGAATACTACTCATCATTAAAATTGTTGAATGGAAATGTCTCCTCAAAAGAGCTTCAATTCAATTTTGTTTTGTAATAGTTTCTCTTACACGTAAAAAATGTATGACTAAAGTGTATGATTAGTGTCTAAAGTCAACATCTTGGAAAATGCAGACTAAAATTTAATTGTCTCCTATATTTACTTACTGTTGTGTAAAAGTAAAAAGAAAAGAAACGTAAAAGAAAACAAATACAAATTTTCTATCAGAAAAATGTCATTAACATGGACGTGTGTATGATAATTTCAAGTTGACTTTCAACATAAATAAATGTCTCGTTATTATATCATACATTTGTTATCAATTTGTGTATACAGTTTTGGGGGAAGGTGTGCTTGTCATTGTATATTATGATTGAACTATTTTGTGTACTTTGGAATATCAATGAATGCTGACGTTTATTTTAACCATAACCTTTTTCTACCAGGAGCGTAAATATGATACCGGATTTATGTACAGAAAAGACACAGTGGTTAATGACAATGCGAAGAACTATTTTATTAGAAGTATTGACCATCGCTAGCGATATACAGCTGCCACCGTTCCGGCAATGTGTGAATGCCAGACCAAACAACTGTACCTCTTGTACTGTAAACCAGTGTTCAAGCCATTTTCGTAAGATGTTTAGCGCTGGTCAGGAAGTGCGTGTCCCATGGATTCAAATAAGTGAAAATCAAAAGGCGCAAAGTCTGGTGAGTAAGCCGCATACGGAAGGATTTCTCAGCCAAACGTCGCAATCGTTTCCTTGACCGGTTTTGGGGTGCCGGAGGGTGCATTATCGTGAAGTACAATCACTTTATATTGTCTTTGGTCATATTCTGGTCGTTTTTTTACACAAAGCTTGATGCAAATCGATCATTTGTTGTTGATAACGTTGGATATTAACGGTTTTGCCAGTTTTCAGCACTTCATAATAGATCACTCCCTTCTGATCCCACGAAACCCAAAGCATTGTCTTCCGTCCATAGCGATTTGGTCTTGCAGTCGATGTCGCCGGTTCTCCTGAAGCTACCCATGATCTTTTACGCTTAGGATTCTCGAAATAGATCCACTTTTCGTCACCAGTCACAATTAGATGGAGAAATGATTTCATTTTGTACCTGACGAGCAGAATTTCGCAAGTGGTTTTTCGGTTTTCCTGATTTCGTTCAGTCAATGATCGTAGAACCCATTTTCCTACCTTCTGAATCTTGCCCATGGTTTTTAAACGTATGGAAACTGCTTCTCGTGTCACATTTAATTGATTCGCGAGTTGTTGTTACGTTTGAGCGTCATCCTCATCCAACAAAGCTTGCAATTCGCTGCCTGCAAACGTTTTCGGTGGTCTTCAACGTTCTTCGTTTCTCACGTCAAAATCGACACTTTTATATTTTTAAACCACTCATAGCATTGTGACTTACCAAGAGCATGATCACCGTGAGCTTCGACAAGCATGCAATGCGGTGCTGCAGCAGTTTCTTTTAGATGGTAAAGATCAATGTTGTACGCAAATCGTAGTTTGTAGGTACAAATTGCACCATGTTCAACCATATTAAACACTACACTATGACATGAAACTTGTCTGGTTGTGAGTTGCAAGTCTTTATCAGCAGTAAAAACAAGCAAGTGGGGCCAAGGACGCAATTTTACGGTAACCATGGTACAAATTCCGGTTTCATGTTTACACACCTGGAATATTGATCCACCAGTTTGTCTTTGGTTTTAAATATGCTATATGTAAGTTAGAATGTGTGTGCAAGAAATGTGTTGCTCCTGCTGAAGTGTTTCAAATCACGTACAAAATTCTATACAGCAAGAATACGTTTCGAAAAACCAAAAATATATTTTTTCTTCTTCGATCCACTTTTTAGATTTGTTTTCTTGATTACTCCTGTTGAACCATCTCTTCACATTAGATGAATTGATTATTTGACAGTTTAAGTGTGGACTTAATCTACTACTCGGTAAAGAACGAGATCTAACTACGATTGTGCTTCGGTTGCTTAACATTTCAATGAAACTTTACTCTACATGGAATTATCATTCGGGAGTAGTTGAAATCACATACGGTCTTACATACTTACTTACTCTACGGGTTACGAAACTGGCTAGTTCATCGCCACAGTAACAAACATTCTTCATAGGATTCTATCCTGAGGAATATCAAATCAGTTTTCATCACAACACCTACCGCTCGAAGATGCCTTCTAATATTGTCCTTCCAACGTCGTCTCGGTCTTCCCAACGGTCACTTTTCTACGGCTTTCCAACCAAGATGGAATATAATCTTAGATTTCCCCATCCGAGCTGCATGGCCTGACCACTTTAGTCGCGCGATTTCAATATTCTTACAACATTGGGGGAGTCGTAAAGTCTGTAAAGTTCTTCATTATGCAATCTCCTCTATTCCCCAGCCATTTCGTCCCGTATATCTTTTTCGAAACCTCATTTTCAAACACACGTAATTTATGTTCATCTCTTACTGTCGTATTCCAACTTTCCCAGCCGTAAAGTATTACCGGTAAAATAACCGTTCTGTATATTTTAAATTTCAACTTCCTTGATTGTAATCGCGAGGTCAGGAACTTCTGGACTGAGTGCAAACATAAGTTGCCCGATGCTAAGCGAAATTTTATTTCTTCAGTAAGCTCGTTTTGCTTGTTACATATGCTCCTAAGTATTCAAATTTGTTTACTTTCAGTATGTTCTCATTCTTAAATATTATGAATCTATTTCCTTCATTCCCAGTTTTTCGACTTGTTACCATATATTTTGTTTTGTCTGTTTTTACCTGTATCCATATCTCATCGCACGCTTCTACTAAGACATTGGTGTTACTTTGTAACGCATCTCATCCCCTATTAAATATACGACATCCTCGTACACAACACGTTGATTCAAGCCATTCAATGTAAGCCCCTTTTTGTTCTCTTTTATTTTCTGCATCGCATATTCTAACGCAAAGGTAAACAGTAATGGTGACTAGGCATCACCTCATTTCAAGCCTTTGCGAATTTCGAAACTATTTGACATATTATTACCTACCTGTACTCTGCTTATGGGATCCCTGAGACATATCGTAACTAGTTTAACAAGTTTTGTTTTACGAAATTGCAAATTGTAGTAGAATATTGTATAGTTTTTTTCCATTTTGATATAGGCATATACTTTCTTAAAATCAATGAACAACTGGTTACCGTCCCATTGTATTCCCATTTCTTCTCTACGGTTTTTCTCTTAGAATATAACTCAGTACTTTATAACATGCTGGAAGTAATGAGATTTTGTGATAACTGCTAAAGTCCGATTTATCGCCTATTTTATGAACCGGAACTATTATTAAGATTTAACATTCTTTTTTGAAGTTCTCCTTTCTCCATTGAGCAGTTATAAATTTATTAAGTTCCTTCATTAGTGCCGTTCATCTCGCTTTAGTTAATTCGACTGGAATATTGTCTATTCCCAGTGGTATGATTTTTTAAAATTTCTTTACCGACATTTCGACCTCGATCTCGCTATGTTCAGGTACCCACGGTTCTGTGGTATGGAATTTAAATCGATCTGTTTGTTATCCGTTGTGTACATTAAGAAGTTTGTCAAAATATTTTTTCCACACATCGTTAATTTTATTACGATCCTCTTAAAGATCTCCACGTTCATTTTCAATCATCCCTAATCTATTCTGGTAACATTTCCTTAATGAGTTTACCCTTTTCTACAGATCTCGTATGTTATTTTTCTTGCCGTTTTCCTCTATCTCCTGAATCTTCTGTATCAGATATTCCCGACTATTGTTTCTAAACTTCCGTGTGGCGTTACGTTTCGCTTTATTGTAGTGATTGGTACTTGCTTTGTTTTTTTTTACTTTGCAATCGCTGTCTTGCTTGTTTTAATTCCTCATGAAGCTTAAGGCATTCTTCATCAAACCAAGGCTTGTTTATCTGCTGTTTCTTATCGCCTACACGTTCCCTTTGCTGCGCTCTTCACTGTAACACGAATTGCCTTCTATATCTTTTTTACAACTATTTCATTATTAATTTCATATGTATTACTACTAGGCTCGGCTAAGATTTCGAACCTATTTTACATTTTCAGATGGTAATCTGCTCTTACGCTTACATGATCTAATCGTTTAACTTCGATTTTCAATTATTTTGTTCGCGATGCATAACTTTTCCCTCACTTTTGTGATCATTAACTGATGGTCGGTGTCACCTTCCGCTCCTCTGTAAGACCTAACGTCCAATATGTCGGTGTATATTCGTCTATCTACTAACATGTGATCGACCTGGTTGAGAGTTTTACCACCGGAGATATCCATGTATACTTGTGTATATCTTGGTGTTCAGAATACGTGCTCTTTATGAAGTGATTCTCAACAAGGTGAATATTAGCGATATAGTTTCAATATCTCTGGATATATTTCTCTACTAAGTACATTCCCAACACACTTATCTATATTAGTTCCATACGAAACTGAAGTCAGGCAAAACGAAGCTTTATTGAAGAAGAAAATTAACATAGCTGACATCGATAAGATAAGAGCAAAACTCATCATCTGTCAACACAATGGTCTACTATCCCAAAAGAGTTCCATTATCTTATCTTAGCATTACTACAACGCATAACATACTAACCGCATACTGATTTTACACAATATTCTTCAAACAGAGACCGTATACCTTAATTTACAGCATTCTCTCAATATTCAATAGTTTCCGAAGCGACGTCTATCGCCATAAAGATATCCAAGTCCCAACAATAACAACAAACTATTTTCCAGTACTCAGACAAAAGTACATCATTCATAATATAAAGATTTTAAAGGAAAAATCCAAAAAATAAAACATAAATTTTAAGTAGGCCTAAGTTTAAATTGACTAGGAATAGATGAATGACGTCATGTGGTATAAAGTTCACATTACATCAATCACCCTCCTCCTCAAACAAATTACATAACGAGGACACACAATCCAAAACTGACGAGAAAATGCCTTAAATAGACATTATATTCACAAGTAGTCACTTCAGCATCCCGTGTATCACACAGACTTAGCACCCCCAAATTGAGTAATGTTTCATTTATTGAACTTTAATAAAAATAAACATCATAGCTATTAAACTGAATCTGTTCCAGAACATTCAATAACTCCTAGTTTGAAAACGAAAATTTAAGCCGCAGCAAAAATTCAATGTTAAACTCCATCATTATAAACTTAATCATAGCCTCATAAAAATGTTCGTTGATTCTCACAGTTAATGGCATAATTATTTCTAAAGTCAAACAGTTACATCATTTTCATCACTTCATTGTAACTAACATCATGAAAAAACTCCAAAAAATGAAACATAATAAGTAGGTTCATCTTAACTAGGAATAGATGAATGGCGTCATGTGGTATAAAGTTCACATTACATCACTTTACTAGTAGGCTTTTCGACATCGCAAAATTTATGTCTTTCTCCACTGTTGTTGGTCCTCTAGTGAAGACTGTATTTGCCTATAGTAGATCTATAGTTTTCATCGCTCTCTGCTTTAGCACTGCCAGAAGGATACGGTTCTAAATGAGGAATCCTGTTCCGAAATCGTAAGACTGTATTCCTTCATAGTAGAAAGTGTAGTTTTCCTGACGGAAGCTATCTTGAATCACCCACCGGACTTCTTGCATCGCTAATATGCCGAACTGGTACTTTACGGTCTCGCTTACCGCTACCTGAAGAGTATCCGAATTCTATAACGTACGTACGTTCTGGTCTTAATTCTGTTCTTGGAGCCCCCTCAAGCAGTCCCAGCCCGGAGATCCGAATGAGGGTCTAGTTTACCTCCGGAATATTTTATCCCAGGAGAATCTATGAACCAACTGTTACTATTTTAGGACATGCCTTAGCGGTATAGAGTTGTCAACTCTACGAACTCGCCGTAATGGCAGACATTCATTATGTCGTAATCTGTCCATCTCGGAGCCTTGCTGATGTCATTCATCTTCAGCCTCAGGGTGTTAATGGTGAAGATGCTTCCCTTAACCATGATATTTTTGTTCGGGATTATCTCCCCCTAACCACTGTAGATCCTTCTACTAACCTCAAGGTAGCAGTACTGGTTTTGGTCTACCCCGGAGTATTTCCTGCATCCACAATATCTGGTCGAAATTTCCCTATGCGCCACCTGAGAAGGCACCTGTTGAAGACCAGGCACTTCAATCAGCTACAGTCTAAATTAAAGATTACTTTATCATCTAGGCCACTAAAAAGCTTACACCTCCATTAATGACAATGGATCACAATTAGAATGGAAGTCTAAAAATTATAGAGAATTCGAAAAGGAGTTAATTTGGGAACAGCAAAAATAAATCTAAGTTCAATTTCCTAATCTTGAATAAATAGATTCATATGCGTTCCAGGAATAATTTCATTCTTCCTATAATACAAATATTTAAGTAAAATAATTTGCCTTATCCAAATACTGTAAAGATTTTTTTTATCTTTACAGGATTATAAGAAGCTCTTTTGACGGGTTTTCACTCAGAGTTCGACAACGTTGTGCTCAAAACAATTGTTAATTACACCGTAATTTGGGAGAGTAGGACAAAGCTAATATAATTAGACACTGATGAAGACAATTATAATACTCAAAATAGGATGGCATGTTGGTGTATGTAAAATACTTCACTAGTTTATAGACATTCTGTATTTTGTAGAGACTTTCTTGAGGTGGTAGGTCTAGAGTAAATTTTAGATTTTTTATATAGAAGAAGGTTTCAAAAGTTAAAGAAGAATGGAACTATTTTCTGTGTTAAACATTCATAGAATTTAACTCTTGTAACAAGTAAGGAAAACGTTTAAGTGAATTATTACCTATTGCTGTTTCTGAATACGAAGTACACTTATTAAAAAGTGTATTATATACTGTATATATATATATATTTTGAAGGATTAGAAGCGGGTAAATCGAGTGGTTCAGCAGTTGAACTCAGTTAAGAGAATAACTTATTCTTCTGCGTGAGAGTTGGCTACTGGCCAAGAACTGCCTAAAATCGCAAGATGTCTAAACCCTGCACATTCCTTAATGTCACGTATAACTTTTTGAACATGTAGCGTACCGTTAATGTGACCATATATTGCAGTGATCGCAGGCCATATTTTACGAAGCATTTACTAGTTGTTTTCTATGTTAGTTCTTTATTTATTATTTACAAAATATCTGAATTTATAAAACGTAAGATTTTATTGTGTAAACTGTAAACTTGTACCGTAAGTGCATCACTGACAGTCGATGTGACAAGATCTGAGCAAATTCATATAAATAAAGATCCGAAAAGAATATTCTAAAATTTTTGTTTGTTGATACATAAAGATGTATGTCAGGATATTTCCATCGCCTAAGACAAATAAAAGGTTTACATTGATAAAACAATTCTTTGCTTCTTAATATTATCATGTCCTTAATAGATGTGTTCCCTTGGTACCGTACTGACGAGTTTTGATGTAGCTCCATCAGGAGTTAGCCATCTAGTAAATTACACAGGGCTGCGAAATATTATTTTTCTACGACGCTTGTGATTCTGATGGGTGATTATTATGTATTTTGGTCTCCTGATTACGAATCTGAAGTCAGATTTTTCCTATCACCCAAGGTTTTTATATAATCGTAATTTAAGTACTTACTAAACTTATAATTTTATTCAATGTAAACATGTAGGACATAATGTTCGTACAATGTTAGAAATAAATCAATACAGCAAACAGGTTACTTTGATTAACAAAATACGTAAAGGCTGATTTTTGTTACATAAAAAGTCCAAAACAGACATTTAAATTTCTCAAACTCTCTTTCTCTTGCTGCGGAAATGTGATATTCGTGATTTTCGTTTGTGTCCTGACTTCTCATTGTCTCTCTTGAGACACCAGCAATAGTCGGCCATCATAACTCTATCCCACCTGCCATGATAACGTTTTTCAATCTCCTTCATGTCCTGATGGAATCTCTCCCCATGTTCTTCACTAAAATCGCCTAAATTTTCAGGAAAAAAGTCGATATGGCTATGAAGGAAATGAAGTTTAACGCTCATGTTACAGCCTAGTTGTTTCATAGCCATCAACATATTTTCCACGATGTTCCTGTAATTAGGTTGTTTTCTGTTCCCCAGAAATCCCGCAATCACATTTCGGAATCCAGTCCAAGCCAGCCTTTCTTCATTGGTCATCAAATTTTCAAATGTTTCATCTTTCATTAGCTTCCTTATCTGGGGTCCAACGAAGATTCCTTCTGTGATTTTAGCCTCGGATAGAAAAGAGAATTTTGAACTGATATACTTAAAACATTCACCTTCTTTATTCAACGCTTTCACAAATTGTTTCATGATCCCGAGCTTTATATGGAGTGGCGGCAAAATAATATTTTCTCTTCTAATCAAACATTTTTTTGTTACATTGTTGTGTCCTGGCTCCATTGTTGTTCTTTCCTATCCCAGTGTAAATCACGTGCACGGCTATCCCATAGGCAAAGGAAACAAGGAAATTTTGTAAAGCCTGACTGCAATCCAAGCAACATTCCTATAATTTTGAGATCTCCACACATTACCCATTGGTGCTGTGAATATTTTATTGCCGCTAAGAGAATTTCAAGGTTTTCGTAGTTCTCTTTCAAATGTACAGAATATGCTACTGGTATTGAGGCATATTTATTTCCATTGTTTAACAGTACAGCTTTCAGATTTCTTTTTGTTGCATCAATAAATAACCTCCATTCCTTTGCGTTGTATTTAACTCCATATTGTGATAGTAGACCTTCGATGTTATTGCAGTACACAAGAGGGCCGTCTTCGGTAAAGTACTCAAGAAATTCCTCTTCTCTTCTCCTATACCAGTAGAATGTAGTACCAGGAACTAGCAATCGTTTCTCCTTTAAACGCGAACCCAAAATTTGTGCAGATTCTTTAGAAAGACCTAGATCTCTTACCAAGTCATTCAATTCTTCTTGGATAAACAGATCTGGTTTCTCATCTTCTGTGGAAGCTGCAAATTCATCATCGTTGTATGTAGAGTCAGATGATGATGATGATGATTCAAGTGTTACTGGAGGCGTGGGTACGGGAATCTCGGGGCTGTGTGGTACAGGTCTGATAGCTGATTTCAGATTTGGGTAAACAATACTTTTCATACTTTTCTTGTTATGTCCGTCCACTTTCACCATACAAAAGTAACAATCATCTACGTGGTTCACCTGCTCTTTCCATACCATTGGAACTCCAAAAGGTAACGACTTCTGCTTCCCCAGAGTCCATTTTCTTAAACCAGCAACACAGGAATGGCACACATAATGTGGTACAAAGGCTTTGTCCTGGTCTCCTAACTTAACACCAAAGTAAGCAAAGTATGCTTTTTTCACAAACGTGGTTATGTTCTGTCTCCTGCTTTTTAATGTAAGAGACCCGCAAATATAACAAAACATATTTGGATCATTTACACACGATCGTCTTGAGGAGCTCGCCATTTCAAAACGTTATCCACAGGAAGAAAGGTACATTGAACAAAGGACACTTACAAATCATTGGCGGGAATACCTTTTATTTACTATAATGAGCTCAAATTTCTTCTACAAGCACTTCTAAATATGTTGTTCTTTACTCCCGTGCGAACTGTATGATGGTCACTTTTTATTACATGTTTTAAAGAACAAATATACTTATATTTGTTTTAGCTAAAATATAATTTAATTGCTGCAATTTGCATAAAAAGTCATCTTCCTTTACACATTGTTGTGAGTTTGTCATCTAGTGGCTCTTTTTTAAATTACTATAATTTACATTCGCCAAAAATCCCGAAAAACACGAATATCTCTGCAACCGTGTATCTGAGACACCAGCAGGTATCACCGTTGGAGAGCCTGATTTTTAACGGAGAAAATGATGTATGAACAATTCATAACGGATGGATAGTACAGAAGTTATAAACACCTAACTGGAAGTCTAAAAACAGAACGGAAATCGCTTGAAGTTAAAAGGGTTAAGAATAGCAAAATTATGAAATAACAGACAAACTGTGGGTGATGGAGAAAAACGAATACCATATTTGGAAACAGCTCTAAACCAAAATTAGAAAACACCCATTGACATACAAAGCGCCAAAATGACGCTGCCTTGTGATGGGCACTTTCAAATTTACCACTGGATTTATTTCGTTTCCATCAACGTGCCTATATGTTTATTTCCAAGGATTTCAATGTCCGTCTCTTTCATATAGAAGAGCTTGGTAATAAGTGTTTAAAGTATAGTTTCCTGCAAAACTATCTTTTATCATGGTCGTTTGAAAAAAAAATGATTAAATACTTTTATCAGGTCACATAACGTGGAAGCAGATTCCTCGTTGACTAACAATAAAAAAAAAAGGAAAGAAGATAGACACCGAGAAAGAAAATATTCGTAATACTACTTTAAATATTAATAATATTAGCACAACGTATTTCATTACTTTTAAAATATTTGTATCATAGAGTCATTATTGAGTCGACGAAAACAAGTTTTCTTTCCTAAATGCTTCATTTCGTACTTAAACCTGCTTTACCTGCCAAGACAGGCAAATAATGTTGTTTACAATAGATGAGAAAGGAGGTTTTATATAGTTGAGGGTCCTTTCAAATATATGAAATTATACCTTTTGAATCTAAAAAAAAAAAACGTTTAAATCATCTGTTCACTTACGATCAATTATAATGAAGTTTAATTTAATTAAGTTACCGAAATATGAGGAATCGAGATTTTAGATAGTTCTAATCATAAAACGTTTTTTTAAATAGATGTAACTCAGAAACAAAAGAAAACCAAAACATTATTTTGCTCTCCAGATAGCCACGCAAAAGTGTCTTTTATTCAATCAAGAAAACCTTTGACATCTTCAACGTTTTTAATAATTTCTTAAATCCTAAATTTATGAAGTTCAAGTTTCCAGAAAGGGCACTATAAGAGTTTAGTTCTGAAAGGAGAGCGGGAACAAACGTACCTATCTGTGGAATGAATGTTATTCTTTAGTTCAAGCTCATTACTGTCATAATGGAGTAGGATAAAAAGCCTTCTTGAATGTGAAATGTTCAAAAATTGCATATTTAAAGCAATGAATCCAGGAGTTCAGATCATTCAAAACTCTTTCGCTTGTGTGGAACAACTTACCTATTAATACTAAATCTCCTGGTGTGACTTGTTTTGGTTTCTAAACCTTTTCAGCCTCACAAGGCGAATGACTGGAAGGTATTTTGAATGAAAGCCAGATAAATCTTTACTTTCTTACGGCCAATTGAAAGTTAACGGCGTGGGAATCGGTAATATTTTGAATAGTCCATTTCAAAAGCACTCAGTATTTATGAACGTGAGACTACGTTTCTCATATTTTATATTTACATGGAACCGAACTTCCGTGATTGCATATGTTTTGCATCTGAAATGAAAAGCACCACATCGGCGCTTACTGTATGTTCAAAGACAAATCGGGACTAAACCAGGTCATTAGGAACACATCCAGAGCAGTGGTGGATCCAGAGGGTGACCTTGGGAAATTCAAAAGTCCCCGCCCCGGTGATTTTATTTATTTCTTTCCTATATTCTGAAATTTTCATCCACATCACATGAAAGGAAGTAAAAAGTTGTCCCATTGTTGTATGCCTGCCTCCCAAATTTGAAGAGCTTATTTGCAAAGCGTTTTATCTCTATTTGAAAACAAGTTCTATCATACAAACAATGATTACTAATTTTAACTAAAACCGTAAAAGTGTTCAAATATAGTTTCTATTTTGTGATTTCAGGAGCTTATTATCTTAACGTCGATTTTAAAAATGAGCGCTTTATCTAATATTTTCTAAAAGCATAAATTAAAAGATTCATCCAATTAGTATATGCTTCCATCTTAAGCTCCTATACTTCTTTCTCCCTTCTGATCACTTCCCTGGAAGATATTCCTGTATTTCGGAGCAAGGAACAAATAGGTCACAGGTTTACCCATCTCTAAAATCATTTCAGCCTGACATTGATTTTCATGCCTCATAAATTATGTTAATTTGACCTTGGTATACAGGATCTTCGACACTATGTTTGACATGGCCTAATAGCTATGTTGCCAAATTAAAGATTTCATTCACACACATACAAGCAGGTAGTTTGCCTAAATATTGAAATAAATAAATACTTTTTTTTTTTACGAGTATCAGCCTCCAGCCACCTTTGGTAAATTTTATTTTATATGGGCCAGTCTAGTAATTTTTTACTTCAGCCCGTCTAGATTCGACCATTTACACCCAGTTACAATCCACAAACATCCATGCTCCTGCCGGGATTCTAACTAGAGACCTTCAAGTCGTTGGCCTAAAGCCTTAGACCGTACGTCTACCCGGCTGGCACAGGTAAATAATTATAGATTAGTTTACTTAATTTTCTTTTCAATTGTTCCTATTTGAAGTTCTTTCTCTTCTTAATATGTACTTCACGTATTAAGTGTTGATTAAGGATTGCTTTAGTAATTCGTTACCAATGCGAAGGTCACTAGTTTAATATCACGACCGTCTAGTTTTTCTTATCTGGCTCAAGTTCTGTTCAAAAGGATTTTTTGTGTGATCTTCCTTTTTTGAAAAGAAGAGAGAGAGGTTATTATTTTTAATTTTTCAACACGATTAACTACTTCTCATGTTGGATATTTAGAGAATTATACGGAAACGTACCCATCCCTCGTGATCCAGGCGTTAAGTAACATACTTCGGAACGGCAGTAGGTAGGTACGCGGATTCGAACCCCGGGGGCATCCATCGTACAAGGATTTCAAGCGTTTCCCTGTTTCACAAGGTGACTGCCGAGATAGTTCTTTAAGTAAGGCTCTAGACAATACTTTCTCCATCCTCTACTTAACCTATCCTGTGCTAAGCTGAAGATGCTAGAAGCCCTTAAATAAATTCAAATTATACAGAAACGTGTACAACAATTCGTTTTGGGGCGGCGGTGACTCAATTGGTAGAGCGCTCAATTATGGTGCTAGGGGTAATAGGATTGATCCCTCCTTATGCCATGTGGGGTTTTGACGGACAAACACTGGGTTTTCTCGGGGTTCTTCCGTTTCTTCCCACTTTCTTCATTCCACCAATTCATTTCATAATCATCCATCCTGCCTGAGCCAAGGTTGACTAAAAGCCTAAAAACTAAATTCGAATTCCAAACAATCATTTCAAAATTATTTAAATGTCGGTTAATTGTTATTGTCAAAATACAACAATGGAAAATTTTAAAATTTTGAAAACAAATAAAATAAAACAAAAGTATGTTGCTATGGTTTAAATATAAACTTATATCTTCACAAGAGAATACATCTGAAGTACTTTCTGGGTCTTTTGTTTTTCTTTGCGGATTTTTTTAACTTTGTGGTCTCATTCTTTGAAGGTAATATATCTCAACAGTTTTAAAAACAATAAAATAGTATTAAATCACACCTACGTGCTCGATACCCATTACTATATGTTCACTATTATGTAATCTCTTGCTCTAATAGTTAGGAAAATCTTCCGCTAGATGGTAGTTTTACAACAGAATAATTAATTATACAGCCAAATTTGTCCAGAATAGATTTACTACATTGCTTACTTAAAAGTTTGCACATTCAACAGGACGATCGGAAATTTGTTCTAAAACAGTAATACCCGAAGAAACGAATTTTGCCTGATTTGAACAACAAAGTTTACATGCAAAAGGTGTTTAAAATTCGCAAGATGACTATTAACCATTATCTATTTTTTTATTATAATACTTTACCTTTGAAACACAGGTCACAATACTGAGAAATACTTGTTCACACACAGAATGAAAATCTTTTACTTATTCACAAAGGCAGTTGCTATTATTGGTGGTTACGTAATTTGAAATTGAAATAAATATATCAAAAAATGTTATGCAGCACCCTGATAGTAATTGACTGAAAATGTCTGCCTTAAAAAAATAAATTTACACTTCAGGACAACATATTTAAGACTCAAAACACAACATCACAGTCATTCCTACTCCGAGAAATTGAAGTTAAAATAAAGCATTTCTGACACGATTGAGGAGAAGAAATATCTATAAACCAAACAATCACAAAACACGACTACTTACACGACCAGTTAACCAATTTCACCGTTCATTATTCATTTCGAAACATTAAAGTTCTAATTTTGCAAAAATTACATTTTAACTCAAGTTGCTTAATGGACGTTTTATTGAATTTACATTTTAAAATAAAAATTTCAAGTTAATTTACATGGACTTTCCATATATTTAATTAACGCATCACGGTTCAAATTTAAGTATAATCAATTTTTATTCTCACTGAAGGTGTCCAAACTTATACATTCCTCAAACTTACTTGGTTTTCGAAGCCATACCACGTGCCTTTGTGCAAACGTGATCCATGGAGCAGAGGAAGGTAACTGTTTAGACCTGCATACTGGTCATCCTAACTTACGTTCCCAAATTCCAAATTCATGGACCCGATAACTTCAGGAAGCTTTATGTAAATGCTTCACATCAGTTACCATTTAAATTATTAAGTAACAGAACAGGTGGTGCAAGCTATTGAATAAACGGAGAGTCAATGATCCGGATGATGTCACTTGGAATTTGTAAAGCTAAAATAAATTTATCGGACTAGAGAGGGTACAAATCCATTATGAACCCTTTGTTGAACACTCTGCTACACGTGCTAAAGTGAAAGTATACTGAATTGAGTGAGTTACAGAGGTAGGTTTATAATCCGCAGAGTTTCAGTTTTAAGGTGGTTTGCCAATGAATTACACCTGTTAGAGAAAATTACCAAAATAGGGCTATAAAAAAACGTCTCCCCTCCGTGGAATGAACTTGGGACATTTTGATTGCAATGCGATGACGAACGAAAGCACACAGCTACTGGAGGCATGATCCACTCAGGACGATTTCATTATTCTACCTCGCACATTTTATATTAATACAAGAATAATAATTAAACTAGTTTAACGCGAATATAAATTTCCTTATGGTTGGAAATCGGAACGGACTGAAAATGTTGTCAGGATTGGAAATCATAGGAGGCTGATATTTTTCTGGATTAGCAAAGTTTCTGCTTTGCGTAAAGTTTATGCATTTAACAAGTTTCTGTCATCTGTAAGTTGCCTCCTGTACAGGTTTCGGTTTCTACTGAATTTGAAATTTTTCAGAACCCATCAACATTTAATTTCAGAACAGTTAAGGTGAACATAAAAAAAAATAAACAAACGAAATAATGAAGGATTGTCAATCTAGATATTTAACTGCTGGGAATAAAAGTACATGCATTTGGTTAATTTTTAGTATGTGAAAAAAGAAAGTAAAAGAAACGTCTAAATAAATAAATGTGTTGTGATTTCCAGTTTGAAAACCATTCATGTAGCAGTGTTTCCCAATCTGTTTGTCAACGGATCTCTGGAGGTCTGCGAACCAAATTTTATATTTAAAAGTATTGTGAATTATTTTTGGATATAACATAACCGAACAAAACTATTTATTGCCAAAAAACTGCAATTATTTATTGCCAATTTAGAATATTTTACTAAACTCTTTAGCACATTATCTTTACTAATTTGTTAATATTGCCTGCTAATCTCTTACTGTTTTCTACTTCAACAACTATGCTAATATTTAAGATATTGCCTTGAGTCATTTGGCTTCTGTAATTTCCAATTATTTCCTTTGTTACCGAGTATGAACTATTTGGGGTGAAAAAATTAAGAACCCATTTCGACGTTACACTAAAAGTAGTGTGAACGATTGAAGGTTTAAATAATGTGTAATCGTTGACACAGTTGAACAGATGTACCCTTAACATTACTATAGCAACAGGAAATCAATATTTTTGATGTATGCTATTGCAGCGTACTTACCAACAATCATTACTTGACATTAGGAAAAAAATACTTTTCAGTTGTTTTCAAAACAGATAAATAATATAATTTTTTGAATGGTGATCACGAAAATGACCAATTTCCCCCATCATGTCAGTATTTTAGACAATCCAAATTGTTACATTAGCCATCCATCTTATTACATAACATGTATTACATTACAGAGAGTAAGGAAACAATTTGCACTAAGGAATAGAATGAGTATGTTGTACTGTACAATTCGTTTCAAATTGCAAGACACTAACTCTTGTTAAGATTATACATGATAGCCAAGGGTATGTACGAAATATAACTTATCACTAGAAGCATACAAACCGTACGCTTACTAATAAAATTCGACCCACTATTAATTGTTTACTAAATCTATGTCATCTTGATTTTCTACCAACAGTATCAGACGAATTATTATCAACATGCCTCTTCACCATCCAACAATAGTTTACCAACATTCTAGCATTGCACACCCCCTGATATTTTTCTCCATTTTTGCGTTGTCTTCATGGAACCTGAGTTTTCATTTTGAGTTTAAAAGTAGAAGAATTGTTCAAAGTAAATGCATTATTTTACGTACATTCAAACAGAGCTATCTATGGATAAAGGATACAATTCTCAAAATTTAAAGTAGAAGTAATAAAAAACAATATATTGCAGTGTTTCATGTACTCTGTATCTAATTGATAAAAATGGATTTTAGTTTCGTAACCTGCGTGCGAAAATTACTAAATTGTAACCATCACCAGCAAAAGAATCTAACCCATGTAGGTAGACCAATGTGATTACTGTGTATTTTAATTTCATATGTGTGGTAGATTACAACGAGGAAGTCCGATTATTTAACCTTATGATCAGAGGACATGAGATTTCTGAGGGAAAACACAATAATTTACCACTAAATTATTATTATTATTATTATTATTATTATTATTATTATTATTATTATTATTATTATTATTATTATTATTATTAGTAGTAGTAGTAGTAGTAGTAGTAGTAGTAGTAGTAGTAGTAGTAGTAGTAGTAGTAGTAGTAGTAGTAGTAGTAGTAGTAGTAGTAGTAGTAGCAGCAGCAGCAGCAGCAGCTTCTCTGTTTGATGGACTCTGTTAATGATAAAATGATTTTGTAAACGAAATGAATTATTGCATGTAATTTGTACATTCCAAAGATGGTACTGAAACTTTCCATTTAAAATTGTATTACAACGATAATGAAATAAAAATATAATTAGAGTCAAGTCAGAAAAATTGTTCTCTGGAGATAAAATTAATCATTAGAAGATGGAACTAAATATTTGAAAAAATACACATGCGGAATATTACGCTCACATCACAAAACCACGACACAGCATCTCACAAGAGATCTTAAACATCGTATTTTCAACATGGAAGACTGGCAAATGTGGTGTAGTCTAATGAGTTTGGCTCCCAATGATTTCCGTAACATTTAGTGTCGTGCAGACGCCAACATATCATGCACAGTTCTTGACAACAAGGCATGGTGCACGCTGCTGTTAGTTCCATATTAATTCAGAGTGCGTTCGTGATATTTCGTTGGATCTGATGGTCCCCTAAACACATCAATTTCGTTTTCACTTGAATACTATTTACCCCACATTATTCGTAACTATATAAGGTGTAAAGCGTTTGGAAAAACTCTTTTGTATTGTAGCGATATAAGATGTATCCCAGACGTCTGTTATTAACTACAAATCAGGAAGAAAACTTTCTAAAACGCTAAAGTGTCAAGACAGCAATTAAAAAAGTGGCCTCCTCGGACTTCGGTAAAGATTTATAAATTAAAACCTATTATATGGTACATGTTTTGACATGACTCGAAATGACACAGCCTCAATTTAAAATTCACGACCAAAATCGAAAGAAACCGCGTTCAAGATGGCACCTTGACTGTTAAGAACGTCAGAGAGTTTTTCCTTTGGTTGATACTCACCGATGAGCATTTGTAAGAAATGCCTTTATTATTTAATACAGAATAAGACCTTGGTTACCAGTACTTTCCATTCTTTCTCCCACAAGAGTATGCGTCGCGGGACGTCATTCTTATGATTTCTGACGTGCTTATACCATAGCTGTTTGTTTTGTTCATAAATGAAATAAAATTGAACTTTGAAGTCTTTTTTTCTGAACTCTGTACACATAAATATAAATACACAGACAATCTAAACATGAAGAGAGTACCACAGAAATACTTTCACTTTAAGGCTGAATCGCAGTGAGTTTTCCAACTTTTTCCGTTTTACGTCAATTATTCAAAATTCATTGCAGGTAAACAACATTTAACTTTCACGGACCAAATTTTGTTTCGTCCTTCAATAAAGGGTCCAATTAGTATTAAGGAAATGTTAGTAATAACTTAAGGATTGTGTGCAGACACTTTTGGGACATTATTCTGTTGATGCTATTTATTACACTCAAAATCAATAGCATCATTATCTGTGTTAATGATTGTTGTACTACAATTCATTTTACCCAAAACTAGTAATTGGCTAGTAGTGTCCGTTTGTACACATGGTCCCTCAAAGAGTTATGGTAGAATGCTCCGAAGTATTTCGGAGCCTAGATTAGTTAAGTGCCGTGCAGCGGTCCGGGGTTCAAATTTGGTACGGTTCCATTGAACGATATTTTTAGAAGACTTTTTTTTTTCATTTGCTTATGCACTAAAGAGCTCTTTAGCGACGTAATCATAGTTTAAACAGCGATACCATTCACGTTCTACGAAGATATGGACAAACAAACATATTTCACTCGTCGACACATGCTGCCCTCAACGAGTTTTACACTGTTTCCAAAGGATAACAGAGAGATTAGCGCACACACTTTGTGTGCTTCACAGGATCAATTCCTTCCTGGGTCCACTAAACGGAGTGTTTCGGAGCTCATTCTACGAAAACCAATAAGTCCTTAGAAGATAACCAGCTTGTTTAGGCCGTAAATAAGAATTTAATCAGTAATATTGATTCATCTATGTAAACTGATCAATAACCCAGTACCAAAGAATATTTAAAAAAAACGAAATGAGAAAGTTAATAAAAAGTTAATTCCGTTGACGTTCACTTACATATTTTTTAAAGCTTGCTGTTCATTGTCATCCTATACAATCATCACATATCTTAACTCTTCTATCGGAATGAAAATCCTCTTGTCTTAAAACAATGTTGTATTAGTAGACAACAGAAGCACATTCATACATTGGATCAAAGAGTAAAACTATGTTTTGGCAGTGTAGTGAAACACCTGAATATGTGTGTTAGTGTTAATAATCTCAGATATACAGGGTGTTTCAGGAACTGTGGTACAAACCCTCATCAAAAAAAGAAAAAATAGTTCATATGAAGACGCGTCCTATCATTCATAGTTTCGGCGCTAGAGGGCCCCCAAAACGTCCAAAACTATATTTCAAGGCCATTTATCTCGAACACTAATAGCTGTAGAGCTTGCGGTCCATCGTTTCGTCCAAGAAATCAAAACTTGCTCGTTCAGAAAACGCATATATAAGAAGTGATGGGAAAATGCGTGAGGGATTTCAGAGTGAAATTATGCAACCACGCAAAGCATTCTCTAATTCTTACCCATCTTGGATCTGTTTGAAGTATCACCTAGGAATCAACTTGGTGTTGTTCGCTGATAGAAAGTCATGCTCTACTTGCTCTGTTAGACCCACATTCGCTGTGCAATTCTTGGGGAATCCCCCACTTTCCCGTCACTTCTGACATGTGCATTTTCTGAACGAGAAAGTCCTATTTCTTTGACGAAATGACGAACCGCCAGCTCTACAGCTATTAGTGTTCGAAATAAATCGCCTTGAAATACAGTTTTAGACATCTTTGGGACCCTCTAGCGTAGAGACTACGTATGATAGGGCGCGTGTTCATATGTGTTTCTTTCTTGTTTTGATATGAGGGTTCATCTCTCGAAGTTTGTACCAGAGTTCCTGAAACACCCTGTATACAACTTGTTACACAATGTTTTTGAATTTTTCATATAAACACAGATTTCATTTTAATAACTCGATCATTTTTTGTATCATTTTATTACATGCTCTACCAGCACATGTGATCGTTGAAGACCGACGACCTGAAATTACTTTAATTTCTTATTCACATAATATTTGAGGAACATTGTTTGAACAGAGTATAGGGAGATCAACTCTCCTTTTCATTAACAAATAATTTTATATTTAATTAATAAGTAATTGTATGATAAATTTCATAGACGTCTCTTTTAAACATTCTTCATAAGCGTAATATTCGTTACAGGAATTTGGAGAAAGAGACTCAGATCATTCCTAGGGAAAAACTCCAAGTTTAAGAAGAGCTCAATTTGCCAAGACCACATAATGTGTTCTGAAATCATTCTTTGGCGGACAAATAGATAGTTATCTGGTAAGTATTATTCTTACCACAGTACTTAGTAAACACACAAGTTATTTTGTAGTTTCCAAGCGGTTTACTTAACAACCTACTGTCAATATACTTAACTTTCTACGACCAATAAACAAGTTTTTAGAAGTAAAAAAGATGACAACAATAAAACGAGAATATTTTATAAAGAAATGTGCAGGAGTGGTTACAAATTGTTCATTATTTGTGTTCTATTAGTAGCGGTAGACTGCTCCAAGCAAGCTTAGCCTTCTTCACTTATTCCAGTTCCATTTTTCTAATTTCGCTTTACTCTGCCTATGCCCCTTTTACCTATTTCTATAAGTCATAGCTCAGTATTTCATTTCAGAATTAGAAATGTCTTACGTAATTTCAATTTCATTTATTCACTCTTCATTATTATCCTTAGTAATTCCTCATTTCACAATTCTTCTACTCATCTGATACTTTCTACTGTTCTCCATGTTTACGTTTCGAAAGCTTCTTCAATAATTATTCTCTGCTTCTGTTGTCAACATTCCACTGTCACATTCAGAAGTTAAAAGTTATCGAATCTTAACACTAATTACTTCTCCACGGTTTCTTCTCTACTAAGAAGGCCTGAACATCCGCTGGTTGAATATGTAACGAGAAGAAAAGATATCGACAAAAATAAATCAAAATATGTTTATAACGCTTATCTTGTTATATTCATATTAATCTTTATGTGGAACCTGTATGTTGTCAATTTTTAATCGAATGAGTTAAGCTAATAGATTAGAAAATATTTAAATCTATAACGTAAAAATCATAAAATCGGAGATTAATCTACGTGTTAAAAGTAATTGATATGGTAAACTTCCTAAAACTTAAAGAAAAAGGTATGATCTTTTAATATTCCTTGTTCTCCAAAACCGTAAGAGATAGGATAAAAATTATAACAACCAAAAAATGTATTTTTGTTATCTTTAACATTGTTTCAACACTTTTTCATATTTCCAAAGGTTAACGATGTACGATTTAAAAAGTGAAAATCGGCCACCATTTTCCAAGATGGGGTCCGTAGCACAGTATGCACGAGTGTTGATTTTTTAAATATTCTTACTGGGTGCCAGTACTACACATACGAGAAGTATCCTCTTTTCGGGAATTATTTCCAAGTAAAATTCTGATATGACTGGACTATACAACCAAACACTTCGGATTTACGCTGATCAGACACAGCTACTGCTGACTACACTGATTAAAGTTTCACTGAGCTTTCCTAAGTTTTAATCTGGAAATGGAGCAAAAGCATAAGCCCTGGCCGCTACCTTCTCCATCATTATTTCGTGGAAAAGTGATTCCTAGGTATTTTTGACAGTCTTAAACTATAGATGTAAAGGGAAGAAATTTTCAAAGGTAAATGTAAATAATGTATTGCATACTCACGCGTCAGTTCGAAGAGAGATATTCCTTAATCCTAAACTTACAACGTTATATTCACACGTCACTTGTGGAAAGCTTCCTCGTTATTTCAAGTTTTCAAAATAGCTGAGTTCTTCACTAGCAAAGGTTTACTAAACCAAACGTACATGTCTGTTTTGTGGCATTTGAAACTTTTGAGGAGGAAAAATGTACAAATCTAACAAGATAATTAAACAATAAGTCACTCAAAGAAGTTAAAAAATGTTACGCAGAACTTCACGGTGTAAGCTTTAAAGATTCCTTACATGTGCAAACATGTTTAATGTATAGCATTCCCGCTTTATATAGAACAGCGATTTTCAACCTTTTACAATTCATGGACTCGCAAATTTAAGGGAAAATTTCGAGACCCCTGAAGATATCAGTAAGTTATGGGTTTATTTCCATGTTGTTTCGGAAAGGAAATGCAAACGTTAATCCCAATATTGAACTGTCAAGGTTTATAAAATAAACCCACTGATGTAGAGTATTTAAAAACCACTGATGTAGAGTATTTAAGGGCGTCGCCAAGTCAACAACACCCC
This sequence comes from Lepisma saccharinum, assembly GCA_022664845.1. Classification (NCBI taxonomy): domain Eukaryota; kingdom Metazoa; phylum Arthropoda; class Insecta; order Zygentoma; family Lepismatidae; genus Lepisma; species Lepisma saccharinum. The sequence continues at coordinate 28,486 of JAGDQP010001094.1, forward strand.
TGCAAAAATAAACCTTTGATTAAAAGACTCTGGGAATTGAAAATAATGTCGAAATCATTATCTTTTAGAGTCGGTTTACGTTGACTTGCTGTGAAAATGAGATAAGAGACTTTATCACTCAATGTTTCTTTCATTTGTGGACTCTCCTGGAAAGGAAACAGAAAGTAATTAGGAATGTCTACTATTTGTTGTCTGTTGTTTGTAGCAATGATTTTGTTACAACAAAATTACATTGGAAAGAAGTTACATCCTTCCCACCATCTGTGAATCATCTTTTAAGTGTAAATAATTATCTAGAGATTGAAACAAGGAAACGCAAATAATTAACTCGTAATCAATCCTGAATAGCTGAGGATGGATACATGTTCTTGTTTCTTATTCCTATATTTCATCTTGGTTGTATATTTTGTTTTTGTTTCAATCACCTTTTCATATCTTTTCTCTATGGCTATTATCATTGCATACTTTTTTTCAACTTATTCCGTGGACCAATGTACTTTTCTTTTATAAGAAACTAAAATATCTTGTTTGTTTGTTTAAATACTGTGAGTGTGTTTTTCTTTATCATACAGGGTAGTGCTACTTGTGTAAGAATCTTGTATACACTGTGTATATATTAAAGATGAATATTTTGGATCTCTGCACACAGCTTTACTTTCAAACCAGTGCTGTCGGCGAATGAATGAATTCCGTTTAGAAGACAAAACTTTGTGATTTCAGAGGTAAGCATAATAACCTTTCTCCAAATACAGATGCAGTTATATACACTGCAGTGTTTCTTTCAGAGGGAAGAACGGAGTGTATAGTCCTAACGACTGAATCAATCACCCTAATTGAAAACAACAAATTTTGTAAAACAAGGGTTAATTCATGGTTCTACTAGAATCACGGACGTTCTCCTCTTTTATCCCCACTCAAGTTTTAAAACACCCCAGAATACTTTCCCTGAAAGAAACATTGTTACACTGTAGCAATAGTGAACGGAATAAGTAACCTTGTGATTCTAAGTTAACAAAAGACAAACTGGTAAATTTGAAGGTACTGCGTTGCTTAAGACGTTTAAAATATACAGCTTCAACCAACGTTCCCTACTAGTTTAATCTAAAAACAAAATAAGACCTTTAGGCAACTTTACCTCAGGAAGAATGGATGAAGATAGGATGAATTGCTAGAAAGAAGAAAGTAGGGGAAAACGGGAGAGCCCCGAGAAAACCCACGCACACAGTGCTTGTCCACCACAATATCCACACAGCACGAGCAGGGATCCAACAGACGATCCAGCATGGATCCAACAGTGATCTAACAGCCTAAACCCATCACAGATCGACTTAATGTTTCTCTCACTTTGTACTAGTCTGAGAGCAAAGATGACGGAGAAAATAACCACTATTTTACTCTATACAGTCACTGAACCAGGATCCAACTATTAGTATTTTAGTATCATTTCTAAAGACTTCACAATATGCATCTGTTTGGATTAAGACGGTCCCAGCTGTTAGTACAATGGTAATCAAATTCAAGATAGTTTATAACCGCCATTTCCATACAGCATATTCTCTAAAGTCCAATCATCTCCACTGACCGAAACGAAGTCCACAAGTTGAACAGGCCTACTCCAAACAATCGACTATCGGCATATCTCTGTTGCTGATTTCTTTCACTGTTCGATAAATGGTTACCGTTACATACTTAAACAAGTGAAGCGAACTGTGCGTATAAGTTACCGCCAGGCTTCGACAGGGAGCATATTTATATGATCAATATTCCGTTCGAAAAATGCGATGAGACCTTTCCAATGACATTTCAACCTCCTTCCTAATCCTAGTAGTTCCAAAGAGTAAATTGAAAATCCCGATACTCAGGAATCTCCCGTGCTATCTGGATGAAAGAGACGGGTTTGAACTTAACTTGCCGAAACCTTTCCAACGACACCTCAATTACCTTCATAGCCTTAGTAGTTCCAACGGCATAAGTTGTCCCCTACCCAGCTCTGGGACCGCCCCTATCTCTGCAACGTGTATAGTATAGTATGTGTTTGAGCTACTCCCACCGAGACCTCTTCAACTTCACCTCAACCAACTTCCTATTCTTAGTAGTTCCTGAGTTAAAAGTTGTCGACAAACGGACGGGCAGATGGCAGGCGCAAAAGGGATCACAACATTTGTTGTAGAAGCCTAAAACCAACAGACGCGTTTTGATATTCCATACATTTCTACAATATATCAATTTAAAATCTAGAATCAAGGCAATTGGAAAATTGTATATGTTAACTTTCGCGGTACATTAAAAAACGGTACACAATGACTATCATTTTTGTTAATATCAATATTTTTGAAAATAATTTTTCATTCTGTACATCTTGACGCTTACAATAGTTCACTCTCCTGTCCCCAACAAAAATCTGCATAGATAAATAGTTGATTCAAGAATCTCCTTTCTAAAAGTCTAAAAGTGTAGTTTCAATCAAAAGTTAAATAATCTGTTCACTTGGGATGAATTACAATAAAATTGATTCTAAGCAAATTAATGAGATGTAGAAAATCGCGATTTTAGATGGCTGTAAATCAAAAGGTGATTTTTTAAATAATTGTTACTTAGAAAGTTATGAAAACCAAATAACCATGCAAAAGTGGCCTTTATTGTCTCAAGGAAACGTTTGGCATATTCAACATTTGAAGGTCAAGCATTCCGAAAGCGGATCAATTTAAATTTCCTTCTTGGGGGATGAGGGGGAGAACGTTTCTATTAGTACTGGATCTGTGAAATTAATTTTAATCTTTGGGTTCAAGTTGATTACTGTGTTATAAAGAATTAAATATTGATGAATGAGTGTCAATTCTTCCCACAATGGTACTTGATGTATGAATGGACTAAATAACAACATCACGTGAATTTCCAGATTTGCATTGAAGAATGCAGTATCAAATGTACAAGGTAACCAAAAAGGTTTTTGCCATTCTAGAGCAGTGATAAACAAAGAGTAGTACAGTGGACGGTACGTAACTTTAGGTTTCGAAGAAAGCTCCATAAGCATCCAACACCTTTGTCAACGTTCGTGCAGCTGCACAATACCCTGATTTTAATAGTCGGCGGTCTTCGAGGCAAAGAAGCCCGTTACTGCGTTCCGCAGGTCTCCCTCATTGGCGAATGATCTCCCACGAAGGTGGTTGTAGTGGGTATGAAACAGGTGGCAATCTGCAAGGTCCGGTGAATATGGTGCATGGCACAGTGGCTCCCAGTAAAGTTGCTGAAGGGTCTCCCGGGTCCTCTTTGCCACATGTGGCTTGGCATTGTTGTGGAGAAAAAGTACACCGTTGCGAAATGTAATGGTTTTATTTAATTTTTAGTATATGTGCATTTACATTGTGAGTTGTATCGAGCCTGCAACTGTCACAGGTCAATTTATGTACATACTGTTCATGAGTATGTTGGTTTCGCATCAAATCCTAGGTATTAAGACAACTTTACAAATATGACTGCAAGTTTTCTTTCTACAAAATATATACAAATTTCCTATTACAAATTCAAATATTTCAGTAACACTTGTTAAACTTCCCGTATAATCACATTTATTGTAAAAAGACAAAAGTAACATTCTTCATTCAATATGAGGAAAGAAAACCAATTTAAATTTCCCGCGTTTGGGTGCTGACATCTAGTGTTCTTTTAAGTTCACATCTTGTACACTTTTTTATCATTTCAGCTTACACTCATTAACTTATTAGAGAATCGTTTCCCTCCTTTTATTCTTTGTTTGTAGAAACAAAACCTGTTATATAATTTCTACAAAATATGTGGACCCCGATACATGAAATTAGTAGGAGGTTCATGTACTACCTCGTTCATGTACTATGTAAGGAATTATTCATGCATAATACTAAACTTTAATATTCAAAATTCCCCACAATTAACTTAAATGTAAGATGAACGCGTGTCAACTGTTCTTTTTTTTTTTAAATTATATTCGTCGTTCCATTGAACCAAATAATGAGACTGGGAAATTCCCTGACCTATATTGTAAAAAATAGTTATTAAAGTAAGCAACCACGCACGGTACTTCTCACGTCTTTACAGCATCCTTGTCACATTTTCATTTTTAGAAAAAGATTTACAGGTGAACAATTTGAAGGTTGGAACTTGCGTTAAAATTAAGGAGTTATGTTAAACATTTGAAACTTTTGATGAGATAGTGTTGTCTTTTAGATTTGTTACATACATTAGAAGAAATATATGCTTCTGGACCACTGGAATTGCCGTGTAACTTTTGTTACAAATGCTCAAGTTTTGCAGAATTAAATAACATATTTACGTTAATTTCTTTCTATGCAACCTGCTTTATTATTAAAAAAAGTCTGGTGAACTGTAGAGGAAGCTAAGGTATAAATAAACCTGTCACGTCTGAGGAATGGCAACCAACAAAAAAAAATATTATACAGGTCGGGGCAAAGATGGAGAAGAGAGTAGTAGAGAGATAGATAGACATAATCTATTTATAGTAGTTGAGCCAGGATCAAAATTATTGTTCTGTATTCAACCTTGACTATATATGCCTCTCTAAATTCACAATGGTTCCAAGTATTCATAAAAAATAGACATCCTGAATTTTATGGTAGTTTAAAGCAACCAAACTATTATAACACACCTGCTATTATATTGATCTTGTGAATGTCAAGTATACCGCATCGGGGTGTACATATTAGCGATACGAGAAGTTCGGCGGGAGGGTCAAGATAGCATCCCACAGGGAAACAACACTTTCTGCTACGAAGGAACACTGTCTCATGACTTCGGAACAGGTTTCCTCATTAAGATAAGTATGCTTCAGGCGGTTCAGAATATAGGGCTCGTAAACGAAAGACTATCGTACGTTACGTTACGTAGTAGATGGGGCAACACGGTTTTATTATACGTTTATGCTCCAACCGAGGTGGTTACTGATAACGACAAAGATATATTCTACAATGAGCTAGAAAGGCTGTTTGATCGAACGCCGAAGTATAATTCAAAAATTGTGTTGGGTAATTTCAAAGCAAAGATAGGGAGGGAAGAAAAATATAGATCTGCTATAGGCAAATACAACCTTCACAAAAAGACCAACAACAATGGAGAAAGACTGATAACTAAGGGGATTTCAGGAAACCTGCTGGTAAAGAGCATGTACTTTGAACACAAATACATACACATGGGTATCTCCGGATGGCAAAACTCTCTGCAAGATCGATCACATATTAGTAGACAGACGAAGACACACCAAAATAATGGATGTAAGGTCGTACTGAGGGGAGGAAGGTGACATCGACCATCAATTAGTGATCACAAAAGTAAGGAAACAGTTATGCATCGCGAACAGAGAAAGCAAGGGGTCAAAACAACTGAAATTTGAAGTTAAACGATTAAATAATCCGAGCATAAAAGCAGATTATCAAACTCGAACTCGCAAATAGGTTCGAAATCCTAGCCGACTCGAGTAATAATAATGATGATATTAATAATGACGTTGATACCGGTATAATTACGATCTGGGAAGCAATTCGTTAAATAATTAAGAGCGCAGCGAAGGAATGTGTAGGTGAGAAGAAACAACAGAAAAACAAACCTTGGTTTGATGAAGAATGCCTTAAGCTTCATGAAGAACGAATACAAGGAAGGCAACGATGGCTAAGTAATAAAAGCAAAGCAAATACCAACCACTACAGTAACGCGAAACGAAACGCCACACGTGGGTTCAGAAACACAACGCTATAATATCTGACGCAGAAGATTCAGGAGATAGAGGAAAACGGGAAGACAAATAACATACGAGCTCTATACAAAGAGGTAAACTCGTTAAGAAAAGGTCAACAGCCTAGGTTAGGAATGATTAGAAATGAACGTGGAGATCTTCAGGCTGATCCGACGAAAATTGTCGATGTGTGCGAAAGTTATTTTGACATACTGCTTAATGTACCCAATAGGGAACAAACAGAGGGATTTGAAATCCATACCGCAGAACCGTGGATTCCCGAACCTAGCGAGATCGAGATCGAGATCGAAATCTCGGTAAAGAAATTGAAAAGTTTCAAATCGCAAGGAATAGACAATATTCCAACCAAATTAATTAAAGCCGGAGGAACGTCACTAATCAAGGAACTACATAAATTGATAAGTGCTATATGGAGAAAGGAGGACTACCGAAAGAAATGGAACACCTAAATAATAGTTCCGATTTACAAAAGAAGCGATAAATTGAACTGTAATAATTACCGCGGAATTTCGTTACTTCCAACCTGTTACAAGGTATTAAGTAATATTCTGTTAACACACCTAAGTGTATACGTAGATGAAATAATTGGAGATCACCAATGTTGTTTTAGAAGAAATAGATCCACGTTGGACCAGATTTTTGCCTTGAGACAAATTTTTGAGAAGAAATGGGACGGTTTATCAGCTATTCATTGATTTTAAGAACGCATATGATTCTATCAAAAGGGAAAAGTTATACAGTATCCTGATACGATTTGGAAAAAAATGATTCAACTAGTGAAGATGTGTCTCAACGACCCCATAAACAGAGTACGGATATGTGAGATAGTTTTAAGATTCGCAACGGATTGAAACAAGGCGTTGCCTTGTCTCCACTACTGTTTAACTTTGCGTTAGAACATGCGATTTTAATAACTAAAGGGGACAAAACGTTACTATCATTGAATGGTTTGAATCAGATTTTCGTATATGCGGATGATGTAGATTTAATAGGGGAAGATATAGATGCACTACAAAGCAACACAGATGTCTTAGTAGAAGCGTGCGATGAGATAGGTCTACAGGTAAACATAAATAAAACAAAATACATGATAACAAGCCGAAACACAGGGAATGAAGGAAATAAAAAGATAAGAATTATTGATGAGGTCATAGAGAAAATAAACAAATTTAAATACTTAGGAGCATACGTAACAGGTAAAAATGAGGAAACAGAAGAAATAAAAAGGTCGCCTAGTATCGGGCAACGCATGTTTCTATTCAGTCAAAAAACTTCTAACATCGCGATTAATATCAAGGAAATTGAAATTAAAAATATACAGAACGGTTATTCTGCCGATAATACTTTACGGTTGGGAAAGTTGGAGTACGACCCTAGCAGATGAACATAAATTACGTGTGTTTGAAAATAAGATTTTGAGAAATATATACTGGTCGAAACGGGACGAGACGACTGGAGAGTGGAGGAGACTGAATAATGAAGAACTCCACGGATTGTACGATTCACCTGATGTTGTAAAAATAATGAAATTGTGACGACTAAGTTGGGCAGGCCATGTAGCTCGGATGGGGGAAAAACGAAGATTATATTCCATTCTGGTTTAAAGGCCGGATGGAAGAAGGCCATTGGGAAGACCGAGACGTCATTGGGAGGACAATATTAGAAAAGATCTTCGAGAAGTAGGGGCTCGTGATGAAAACTTTCTTGATATTTCCCAGGATAGAATCCAATGGCGAGCGTTTGTTGCTGCGGCGATGAACTTGCGAGTTCCATAAGGCATAGAATTAGTTAGTTAGTTAGGTGTGTTCGCAAGTCCGGAGTCAATTTCGGAATTCCGAACACCCCTATGTAGCATCTGTCTCGACGTATACGTTGAGCTGACAGGAATGAAACCAACCAGTCTGATAGACTCTCTCCCTGTGTATTTCTAAAAGTGAATTTTCGTGTTTCTAAAGGAAGTTCATGACATGAAAAACTTATAAGCAGAATGAAAAATTAAATAAATTTTATTATTTCTTTTCTCATATTATGTTGCTAAGATGGAAGATGACGATAATAATGTTGATGATAGCTAAACAAGTTAGAGCTGCGATCCTAGTAGCAATTGCGATGGCTCCGGTCCATTGATATCATTTTAGCCACGTAACGATTCATTTTATAAAATCGGCTGGCAACACTGACAACTTTAGTATTTAGATAATGTTTACGGCAAGTTCGGTGCAGCTAGATCTAGTAGCAATTTGAATAATTTAGTGTTTTTTTTAATTGGTTTGCAGCACTGAACTACTGTTGAGATCAAGACTCTTCCATCGGCTCTGAGTTATTCTAGCCGAGATCTTTCCAACGGCACCGCAGCAACGTGTCTACACTTTGTGATTATGATATATATATTTTGGGCACGGTTTGGCCTCACTGACAATGGGGTGCCTGGGGACGGTAACACACACAGTATATTACTATTGTGCCCAATAATGTTTATGCCAAGTTTGGTGCTGCTATGTCTAAAGTAACTAAAACAATTTGAAAACTAATAATTTTATAGAAAACAGGTTGGTAACACTGGAAAGTGGGGTGCTTGGGTACAGACTACTTCAGTATTTTTTCATTGTGTCAAATAATATTTATGACAAGTTTTGCGCATCTATCTCTAATTGAATGGACGGAATTTGAACAATGGATTTTTAAATGGGTTGATAACACTGAACTATAGCACCCGTTTGACCTCAGAAAGACTAGTCGAGATCTTTCCAACGACACCACAAGCATCTCTCTACATCGTGTAGTTCCTTAGATTTAATTTGTAGACAAATTCAGACAGACGGACTGAATGAACAGGATTATAAGGTTCCTTTAGCTATAACTTCGCTATCAAGAGACCTAAAGACGAGAGATTCTTAGGTAAGTATCTCTCCGCTGAGACAGAGTATAAATTAAAGAACGGTAAACCGCAAATGAGAGAATACACTTCTAGAGAACATGCCTTCCTTATTTTCATTTTATTTAGCAACCTGCAGATACAGCGCAAATTCGCATATATATCATCAATAGCAACAAGGAAGGATTTTTTAGGCGGGGGCGGGGTAGTAAACGCCTTGGCCTTATTCGGAGTGTCATTTGTCTAGTTTGGCTGAGTAAACCCTAAGTAGTGATGGACAGCAGCGGGTATAGAACGCACTTCTTTCCGATGACAATGTGAGTACTCTAGAAACTGTTCTATTTCGTCGGTACATTTGTTATTGATCAAAAGTTAGGACATTTATATAGAATGAATCCACTAGATGGTTCTGCAAGTTGGTGAAAGGAGACCACTAAGCACCTAACTTTGGAAGGAATTATTTTACTATGCTTCTTTCAAAATCTGAGTTCAAAAGTCAAACGGTAGTCGTATATTTATCACAGCAAGTAAGATCTTCGTCGCCTGTAAATCAAAAAGTTAAAGGAAGTTTACAGTTGAGATATCACTGAAATAAAATTCTGCTCTTAGGATAAGACAGTTTACAAACCGATTCTTTGTTACATAATAAAGTTCATCAAAAGGAACTCCTCACTGCGGTCCTTTGGTAACTATGAATTTCAAATATGAAACAAAAAAAGGCGTACAAATCGAATGGATGAAACTGTGTGGCAGATTGAACATTTACAAACGATTTTTACTTACTATGTATTTCTTTAAAGACCTTTCTATACTTCAATATAGCATACTTGGGCTAAAACGCGACGTTACTTTGATTATCTATTAAAATGAGGAAATTAACCTAACCCAACTTTCAAGACTTTAATGAATATTAGATATAGTGCCCAAAATATAGTTTGTAATGGATACGTTATGCAAACTAGAGTTAAGCTATCAAATATTCTGTTTGTATCTAAATCCTTATTTTTGGTAATATTTACAGGAAGAATTAAAATTAGATCTTCAATGGATCCTCTGTTAAATGAAGTACTATCTATATTCAAGATATTCTGATGTTTGCTAGAAAAATTCCACAGGGATGCTAGAGCTGTGAAACGTGTTAAATGTAAGTGTTTGTACTTACTCACAGAAGCGGATCAATCATGTTATTTTGCTTATCTATGGTTATAAGTGTTATATGTAATCAGTAATTCCTTGAAGGTAATTTTGACAGAAAGTCATTTTAAATTATCGCAACAACCTTTCAAAGTCTTCAAGAGGAATAGAGCTTTTAAATAATTATCCATCTCAAGTTTCAATAATTCTTTCCATTGCAGATAATTTACGGTACTTTTGAGTTTATCTACAGAAAGCAATGTTTTATTATTTTGTTTCAATGCAAATTATTCCACTTTCTTTCGGCATCTTCCGTCAATTTAATATTGCATTGATGATAAATAAAATTTCATAATTATATACAAAAGTCAATGTGATTTGTGTTTCACACAATTCTTATAATAAACTGCCTATTACATTGAGATAATTTAGCTATCACAATATTTTACTTAATTATAAGATCCAAAAGATGCTTTTCTTTGTTTAGGTAAAAAGCACAATATAATAGGTATGAGAAGTGATTGTCTGAGTGGTCCTAGATCAGTTGCTAGAGCGATGAATAACTGCCCACCCTGACTGAGGGTAGTATCTTTCGGGGTAGTATCTTTAAGTTAGGTTCTGGCCGACATCCTTCCCATACCATTTTCCAGTGTGAACCAAAGATCTCTAGACGCCGTACATAGGTCTCGATTTAGTTCTTTGGGGGGTTCGAGTGGATTTGAGGACGTTTCATGTGTGATTTCGTATCTAACTTGCTCGTTAATAATTCTTAATTAGTGGTGAAATTTAGTTTCCAGAGCATCAATTTAGAAACAGACATCCACTCATAAGATCTGAAACAAGCTCGATGGCCAGTAAAATCAAGAAACGTATATCTACTGTACTAATAGTGTTGTGTTCATGTTTCTATAAAATGTCATTTATTTTGTGCTTTAATACGATTAATATATGACCTTGATTTACTACTACATAAAATAAATGAGACCTGCATTTTCGAGTTAATATATGACCTTGATTTACTACTACATAAAATAAATGAGACGTGCATTTTCGAGTTAGTTCAATCTTCATGGTTTACCTCAACGTAACTGGCCCATTCGAACACTTGAAGTTCCTTGTCTTTCTTTTTGAAATATCTATAAATATATTTTTGAAGAAAGATGACATCATTGTAAGAAACAGAAACAATGAATATAAATACACAAATGAATACCATAGGAAAAGAACCCGCTTCGTCAATTTTCTTGTTTTTTATCAGAGAGTGCTTCGAAAATTCACGATTTGCGTTGCGTATACCTCCACATAAATATTTAGTTGTAATAGACGAACTGTGCATCTATTTCCTTCAAGCATGATAGTTTGTTAAAAACGTCTTTCAAAGAACAATTAGGTGGTCCTATTATCTCAACTTGGCCAAAAATTTACGAAGCATGTTCTATTCCTGTGGTCTTAAAATATTAGGCGAGACAAGGAGGAGGATTTTGCGTTCATAAAAATACACATTTTCATCTGACCTGCAATATGTCATTCAATCATTTTAAAGCCAAAGTCTAGTGGGCTTCAAATATTTGTAATGCCTTTGTTAGATTCAGCAAGTTTGTCCGTTCCTAGCTTATAATAAGATAGCAGATCATTTTAAAAACAGTCCATAGGTCTATATAATCCGTCCATAGGTGCTTAGACAGTTGGCAACGAGGAGATGTCAACATGTATCCAAGTAAAAGGAAACATAATGGATGGTGGAAAATCAAATATGATGATAGCGAAATTCAGAAACGTGTGTATAACTATTTTCTCCGGAATTAAATACAGGCAACTGCAATTATGAAGAATAATTAAACACTACTTGAAAATGAGTCAAGCCTGTAGCTTATCATAAAAATGTTCATGTTGATTGTATTTCTCCCATTATTTTATTAGGATGACGTGATTAATCGCATGAAAATCACATTGCCATAGTTACACAGTTCTCGCCAAATTGTCAGTCGAAATTAAGAGCATTTGGGGTTTATTTTATTTGTTTATTTATTTGTGCGTTAAAAGTATACTCACTAGTAAAATAAAAAGTTTATCATTTCCTGGAAAATAGAATTTGTAAACTAATACTGAACTACAAACTGTAATTGAAATGGATCCATCTGTAAAATAAAAAAATAAAAATTTAAAACTTCTTTCTCTGTGTTTCAATTACCTCCATAGGCAAGTGTTTGATTTTTTAATGATCACTCACTTTCGAGTAAGTTTATAATTTTGACATCTTGCCTCCAACGTTAGTGTTACAAATCTAATTGCGCAGGGCATGGATTGAGCCAGGATCTCGAATTTAAAGGACTATAAAGTCGAAATTGGGAGGATAAGCAGAGTTTTCTACATTTTTCTATCGATTCTTGACCGTCTCAAAATAAATTTACATGTTTTGCTATAAAGGATTGGAATTTACAGTACAGTTGGATGAGTGGCTTCGAATGGACAGTATGTACCTGTTGATTGGAATAAACATATACAATACTATATTATGATCTGGTTAGTGAAATATACTTAATTAATCTGCTATCAATCCCATTAAAACTGTATGAAACTGAAATATGTGTAATAGGAAAGAACAAAATGTCTCACTACATTCAGCTTTGGGCACGTTTAGCTGATTTTATGCTACTTCCGTTGTGATTGTGGTGGTGAGGGGATACACACATTTATGGTCAGTATTTCATATTTGATATCTTCCACCTGCTTGTGTTTTTTCCATGTTGGACACGTGGTGACTTTCACTTGTAAGGCACAGGCATTTTTATTTAGGTGCCTTGTCAAAAATAAACCATCCAGAACTACAAAATAGAAAGAAAGAATAATGCATGCAAACGTTATATCGTATAGTGGGTTTTAATCTCTAAATGAAATTTAAGCATTTGAAAGGCAGATTACGAGTTTCTGTTCTCCTGAGTACATTTCCAAAGTACTTAATTTACCTAAGTGAATAACTGAGAATAGAAGATCATTTCAAACATTTTTAAGAGTTTTAAATTCTATAGATAGAATTTGGAATCATAAGAAACAGACTGTCATCTGTAGAGGAAGAACTGAATTAGGTAAACTTAATTGATATTCATTTATTTAGGGAATGATTCAAACTCTTTTCAAGTAAAACACAATCAACCGATATTGAACGGTAATGCTCCCGTGTACGACTTTTTGTAACGTAAAGAGAATGTTATTTTATGCAAGTTACAAACAAAATGTACTAAAATCACTCTCTACGTTTAAAAGTAATTTCGAAAAGTTTACGACTGAGTACAAACTTCTTCCTCTGTCTGGACATAAAAGTGAGCGTTTCCCATATATTAGTGGTGTGGTTGGTGCTTTCCAATCAAGAGTACTGAGTTTGATAGCGAAAGGGACAAATGGTTTGCAGCTCATTTTAAATTGCAGGTACAGTCCTTACAACATCTTCATCTGATGGGAGCAAACGGCAAAGTCCTATCGGCTCAACTAGCCCAGAAACTAAGGTTCTTCCTCCGGGAATAACATAAATCATTATCATCGTCGCCATGACATTGATAATAGTTTTTAGTTATTTATAACACGTTAAATCATGTTCGATAAATTTATTTTTTCTTTACAACGGGTTGAATAGGCCTTCGACTTGCACTTATAACACAGGTGAATCTCTTCGGTGAAATCTTTTTCAGCAGTCAAGTCCTTAGGCAGGTATTATTCTGCCATTTGCCTAGTGATTACATAAAACGAGCCATCTCCACATTATTCACTCGAAGTAAGCGATCGTAACCACCAGAGGACGAAGACTGGATAAGAGAGTTCGTGTTCGACCTGTGATGATCATGAAGGGGCTTCCCGCAGGTCGAATCTAAAGACCTATGAAAAGGTGAACGAATGATGATTTGCCATGTTCATTCATTGGAGTAATTGAATGTCTGCTATGATAAGCGATTGATTTCAATAATATTAAGTTCGTTTAGTAGATTTGTATCTATAGAGTGCATACTTTAAAGTTAAATGGTATGACTTCAGTTGGTCAATGTTGCAAACCTAGTACATTTATTTCATATCTTCAATGTCCCTATGTCAGAATATTTGATGCTTTGATGATGGACTAACACTAATAAGCAACATATGTAAAGCACAGAACGCAAAGTTCCAAACTTTGTATAGTAAACTAAGTTTTTATTCATCATACAAGCAAAAAAGTTAAGAATTTTATAAAAACATAAAAGCTCCAATTTGAAAACAAGTAAATATGAATCGATGTTAAATTTCCTCATCGTGTTAACGTAGATTCATATGAGTTCAGTGAGTACTTTCATTCTTGCAATATATTTAAGTCAAATAACATGCCTGATCCAAATACTGTGAAATGTATTTTAATCTTTACAGTATTGTAAAAAAACGACCCTGTTAATTGTTTTCACTCCATACTCAACAACATTGTACTCAAAGTAAACTACCATTACACCATAATTTGGGAGACTGACAGAAGGAAACTAAATAAAGACAATCATACAGTGAAGAAAAAAAAACTGTCCTGCTGTATCCAAAATCTAATCCACTGACAAATGGAGTCATCCACAATAGAATTGCAAGAGAAAATTTTGGATCATGAGAGCAAAGTATAAACGATTTTAGTTTTGTTTGAACATCTTAATTATAACAGTTACGCTTTGTCATTCAATTTTGTGTTCGATACAAAAACAACATATTCATATTAAGTAATTATGTCTCAATATAAGTACTGAATTATAGCCACCATTTTCAGCATTCCGTATAAAAATAAGAGATTAATTGAGACGGTATGCGTAACAAGGCCCATAGGCAATTGTGACGGTGACGCACGACCCCTCACATGCGTGTTATGAACAGGGAATAAGCTCACCTGATTTTGTGCATTTTATGTTGAAAAATTTGTGTGCGTATACAAGCATGGATGAAAATGCGGCCGCTGGAAATGATGCGTTAGCGCGGGAGTGTGGACATGTGAATCCAGCCGGCAGACTTAGCAACGATGTGTCAGTCGTGCAGTAGATGGTGTAAGTGACATGGTTGACGGTGCAGTGAGAAAACGTAGTAGTGAATTGTTCTCCCACACAGCAGTTATTCTAGTGTTATATGGACAGAAATTCATGGAAGTGGATTACTAGTTTACCCAGTTGATGTAGAGAAGAAAAGGGAAGCGTGTTGAACTGTAAAAGCCATAGAAAGAGGAAAGTATTTATACAGGTCCATGCTTACGGATGATAGACACCGCTGTTAAGGTAATGTGTCTGTTTCTCTTTTTTCTTATTCGTCCTGGATGTCTGTGAAGATAATTGGCACCGTGAAGAGTTATTTGGAAATATTTGTTTAATATTCTTGTGCACAGAACTGAATGCAAGATTATATTACTACGCAATTATCGTATCCGAACCGTGACGAGTGGAGCCGAGAATTGCTGAATTCGGTCGGTCACGTGATACGCAAGCATTGTTAGAACGGCGTGTTATTGTTTTAGACGACGTTTATTGTGTACTTATTTCACCCGGTCTTATTGTGTAATAGCTAGGTTGATACAAAGTGGGCCTAAACTAAACTAATCTAAACTGAACTAAAATAAGATGATATTGAGTATATGAATAGAAATAAAGAAAACAAAGAAAGGATCCTCTGTTTGATACGTTGTAAGCTGTACGGAAAGGTACTAATGTGTGTCGTTGTACTTTATAAGGACGTCAAATAATAAATGCACGCACGTTCATGAAAATTAATACTTGTCAGGTACTAGTACTTATATCGCTTGCTGGAATAAGTAATGTCCGTGCATTGATCAGTAACTAGTGTGGTAGGATTTTTAAATCTGCTACCCCAACAAGAAAATAATAAATAAAGTATTAGTGTGTAATCACGGGAAAGTACAGCACTGTTATTTTTCATTTTACTATAAATATATGCTTTCATAGTTCGGAAACATCTGTGAATGTTCCGGGCGGGAATTACATTTGTGTATTAGTCAGGTTCCGCGGCAATATGAGTTGTGATGGTATATGGAATATGTTTACTAAGCAATCGGGAGCAGTAAATATTAGTATTGTTCGCTAGAAAAAAAAATCTTTAACTGCTCAGGTTCCGTCCAAGTTATGGTTAATGTTAAATCACATCAAACAAGGCTACGTCAGGTTCGAGTAACGCTGTGAAAGAAAAAAAAGTGTAAGATTGAAATTTCTATATGTGTGAGTTAGAAATTAGTTCGCGCCTGATTATAGTAATCAATATTTAGGTTGACGGGCCCAGGTAAAATTTTATGTTAAAGATAATCTGAGGCAAGCCTCCAAGGAAGAGTTAGGTTGACTTGATTATATAACACTAATGTTATATCGTGGACGTACATAGTCGTTGTTGTACATAAAGCTAGCAGAAGCGTTGTAAAGAAACAAACAATAGAAAACAAATAAATTGTTTGTAACGTTCTGAGCTCAGCGACGAAAAAGGGTACCCCGGTATTTTCTTAGATTAACGTGATTTCTGTTTTATTAAATATCTATTTTATTATTCAATCTTGTATAGTACGGAATTCAATTTTTCTTGTTGTATCAGTACCGTAAAGCGTGGAGAAGCGTTTACCGGATTTGAGATACAGTCAATGGTTAATAATTTTGTGTATATCTACTGACGGTGGACTGTGATCAGAGAAGTGCATGATATTAGATTCCGTACAATAGATACGACTAACCTTTGATATATATGAAAGTTTGTTGAAAAACATCGTCAGTTACATTGTCAATAAATCCTATAAACTTAGTTTAAAGTGTTATTGTCCTGCAATATACTCCAGCGTATGTTTGTTTGAAGCCAACGAATACGTTCCGAACGATTCTGAAATTTTTCGAGATTTTGATCTAAGTAGTAACAGAGAACATTTCTGTGAAGGTATAAAAAAAAAGTTCATTCTCAAATTTTCACATTCTGATTTTGGGCGAGTTATGGTGCGTGAAGCTCATCTTGAGGTGTTTAATCACGTCTGAAGTCACTTTCGAGACTTTCCCGCCATTTTTACCTATTTTTCAAAGTTGCGGTTCTGGTTTAATATTAGTGTTTTTGAGGAAGCACAGGAGCAGCATGATCGGTTACACCGTTCTCTAACCTCCTGTACTCTTGAACACCTGATAAATTGTCACAATTACCGGAAGTCCAGTTGCAGGTGTTAGGTTTTGTTCCCACCCTAGCCTGTGACTCTACGTGCCTTTTATTTTCACGGCGCTATATGCATGTATAGAAGTGAGACGTTAATACCACATATCAGTCTAGTTTTCTCCCGCGGTGGTGATCTGGTTACAGGTTGGTCACATTATTTGAGGCAGAAGCCCAAGCAGGTCACACAATGTTAAAGCAAACGTCCCTTTTCACGTAGACCGTCTCAATTAGAGTAGGGCATAGTAAAATCCATTTATTTATAATTCGTATCACCTAAATGTAATATTAATTATAGATGAAGGAAATTGTGCTATTGGAAGCTTATTTACACATTCTTCACATTTTGAGACAAAGAGCAAAGGAAATTGAGTTATGATTTTTGTTAGCCTATTTCCTCTTCCATGCGTTTAAGATTCTTTAGAAAATGTCATAAAATAACAATATTCCTTCTTGTCGAAACCTCTCAGTCATAAATAATTGAGTATTATTTAAACTCAATGGAATTAATACATACTGTCGTTAAGAGTCGAATACAAAATATTTTTGTTGTATATTATTCGTAATGTGTACTGTAGAATCCCGTTAATCCGTGACCTAAGGGACTATGGGCATAGTCGGAACGTAAGAAAGGTCGGATTATCATAGCAGAACAAATATTTAATACATTCAAAGTAAGCATAACATGTTTACACGTTTTCGTTGCCAAAGCTGGACGAGTACACTATACTGAATGCCGATTTTTAACACAAACAAACTGCACATATTGTCAAAAGAGACTGCTTAACCACATAAATTTGCAAAGCAAAGCATCAGAATGCTCTGATCAAATGTCACCAGCTAAATGACTCAACCACGTATGTAGTATTTCAACGACAACTACATAAAATCTCTGATATTCCGCTAATTGCGCCATGGTCAGGTTAGGGGAAAAGTCGAACCTTCGGATGTCGCTTTGCTGCGGTTCTACTGTAGTTAGATTTAAAAGTTCAGTTTCAGCTATTTACATCCATTATAAGCTAAATTAACAAATAATTAACCCTGTTTTCTAACACTGATTATAAAGTTTGTGTTCGGTTTTGTCTCTTGATTCGCGAATTTAAATTACTCAGCCTGTTAAAAGCTAATACTTTCTGTTTAATAACTTTTATTATTTCATTAAATTTTTCGTAAGTTTAGAGAAAAACTTTTCCTATTTTTGCTTTATTCCTTTCCACCATGTTAATACTTTGATGCCAATCAGCATATGTATCGCATTTCTATTCAATTTACAAATTAGAATGTCAGGTCTTACAACCACTGCAAAAATAAAATTAGTTGCACACTAAATTCAAAGAGCGGAATTCCGCTGAATATTTTGGATATTCCGCTGGATATGAGCTGAATATTTTATCTTTCTAGAGCGGAAGAAGAGATGGAAAAAGATGGAATCCGTGGTAGTTCTTTTTGGTGGGAATGTAGATATAAGCTGTTTGGATGAATTTCCATCTACTGAGATACAATTTCCCCCTTTTGAACATAAAAACACATAATGAAATGTTAAAAATATAAAAAGATTCATTCCAGCCAGCTATACAAAGCATTATTCCCTCAGCCAGCAGGCCAACTGTGAGAGTGCGCCTTCGAAATGGTTCGTTGTGTCTCATCGAGTACCTAAGAACAAGATTCAAAATTTTCTTGCGCATATCTTACTCCTCACGTTTTCTTCTCGCCACTGAGAAAGGTTTTCTGTTGTCATTTTAACCTAAATGTGATAAACTTCACAGTGTAGCGTCGTCTTTCGATAACCGACTTTCTCACAGTGATCTGGCAGTAAAGGTCAAAATGTCATAACTCTTCTGTCTTGCGAAGCAAACTTAATCCACGGCTACAATTAATTGAAGTCGTGACCTTTGACTTTTACTCACTAGATGGCTCGTCAAATTCGTAGCTTCCTTCTATATTTTAGAGCCTATTCCCGATAAGTTGTTACGTGGGTTATTGTACCAATCGAGGTAGTGGTGTGACCTGAGGCATTAGGCCTGCGCATTCAAATTCGCGAATTCGAATTCCGCCTAGGGCACAGACATTTTCCTCGAATGTCACATGGTCTTGTTTCATGACCTACCATAAAGCCTGTGTGACCTGGCTTATCTTTTTCAGCATTGGGTAAGTTGTTTGTACTATTTTCTTGGAAACAGTTAAAAATATGTTGTTGATATTAATACCAAACGTTGTACCCTCTTGTGTCATTGTGTTGAAGTAGAATTATTGCTGTACATTAGTAAGAAAAATTGAAGCATTTTTTATACATATCTTAGATACATGATGATTTAATACAAAGAAATTCAAGAGTAGCACAACATTATATTTCAGAAAGTATAGTGACATCCGAGAGCAAACATGTTGTGATTTTCAGGGCAGGAGGGACAAGGACAGCGCCCATGCACATACTGCCTTCTTTTTTTAAAAAAATTGGCTGACAAAATCGCCTCATTTAATGCCATATTAGTACCCACTGATGAGCGCCCTTGGTAACATCTATGGAATATATAGAATTTAATTAGTTTAGTTTTCATAGTCTTTGAAAAAAGGTACTTATATCTCGAAAAATGTAGTTTTGAGAAAATTAAGTTTAAATATGCACATTGAAGTTTAAATATATCCTCTGAAGCATATCCCCGCTGACAAAAGACACAATATTCACAAGCTTCATCACTCTCTGTTTCTTTTCCTTCCTTCCTTCATCTCCATGTCCTTATCCTTGATACTTCTATGAAGTTCTTGATCGTCCACTCAGATATTGTTATTCGCTTCTTATCTACATCTCTTAGTTTGTTGACAGCGTATTTTCCCATCTGAGATTTCCATCTTCTTCTCTACAATTTGAGCAACTTTCCATCCAAGAAAAGTCGTTTTAGGATTTCGTTGCTAAATCAAAGCATTGAAACTTTCATTAGGGTTCTGGGATTTACCATGCAAACATGTATTAAACACGATGCACTGCCATCCACATAGACAGAAAAGCCGTAAATGCAAACGGGGTACATACAGTGGATACTGATGCACTACATTCGTCATCAATACAGCACGCATATTGGATTATACCCTCTAGAAACAGAGCATCCGCGAGCTGGTGTGAATGGACGGACTAAGCTCCACAATGTGAAATATTTACTGGTAGGGCTTACATTACAGATATTATTCAATTTATTTGTAACTATGAAGGAAGGATGGAAGAACTATGGTGTAATGGAAGAATGGTGTAAAAGAAAGAAACTAAAGGAAAGCTAATCAAATTATTGCTTTGTTGGAAGTAAATCATAGCCGACTATGGAAACTTGGCACTTAATTGAATATAAATCTTTTAGATAGTAATTGTACATGTATAGTAGGGTGGTCCTTATTTCCCGAGTTGTATATATCTGAGACCGCACCCCTTAATTTTTTACCTTTTAATGAGAAAAGTGTCCTGTATAAATTTGAGTTCGTTATGACGACGATAAATGGTGCCGCAAAGACATTTGGTTCTTTATAAGAATGATTTAGAAAACAGCAGTTTCCTATGTTGCTCAATAGGTGGCAACGCATTCACATATTTAAATTATTGTATTTAATCCCATTTTATGTGTAATTTAGAGCAAATCTATGAACAAAATTAAATTGGAAATAATAAACAAATGCCAAACAATTATTTTTACAACCATTTGCAACTGAATAGTAGCTCTCCTTTGCTTTTAATTACAACTTATTGCAACTATAATAATTACAGACCACTTATAACATCAATTCGAGTTTTGTATTTTGTATTTTGTATTTTGTATTTGTAGTCTTTTGATGTAGTATTGTAGTAATTTGATCGTTATTTCCGGGGATAGAAGTTTCATTGTGGTTCTTGTATAATAACGTGTGATTAAATGAACAAAGTGATCAATATGTGTTCGGTGCCTTGTGAATGCAGTCATCGCAGTGGTATTTACCTCGTTGGTAATATGAGTAAACAGATATTGGGATCTAAGTTACCTTCCAACAGACAAGTACTTAGTACGTTCTTTTATAACTTACGAACAGTGAAATTACCTTTAAGAGAGAGTGCTCGGTTAACAGTTCGTGAAGCAGAAATATTTTGGTCTAAAGCAAGAATACCGATCAAGGATACTCACCATAGCATCGATAAACTCATTGGATTGTGCGAAATGTGGCGTCAGTTACAAAAATCAAGTAAAAGAAATAGTGAAGGGAAGAAGAGACGAGAGACATCTTTCTTATATATGTTAGACGATTTGTTTGACATAGCGCATGCAAATGCTTTAGACTTAATACAACATCAGGAGGACAAGCAATTCCTTATATCTCAAAGGCAAAAAGGACGTCCTGGAAGTATGGTTGGTAGGGACATGTGTCTAGCTCGTAGAGAAGAAGGAGTAGCAAAGGGACTAGAGCTTGAAACGTCTCGCAAACAGAAATATAAAGAGGAACAGTGTAAAGTGAGTGAGTCGGGTGAATCGTCGATTAACAATTCAAGTGGTGAAGACGAAGATGTATGCCAAACCAAAAATGTAAGTCCAGTGGAAGGAGTAGAAACTAATGAAACAGTGAAAGAATCTTCGAGAAGAAGAGGGAAAGTACGTTTCATTACTCCACGACTCGTTGGGGCTCTTGATCGCTATAAAGTGAGTGATAGGGCTGCCATACACATATTAATTGCAACAGCAGAGGCATTGGGACACAATGTGGAAGAACTGGTAATAAACAGATCGTCCATTCGACGATGTCGAGAAAATAT
This sequence comes from Lepisma saccharinum, assembly GCA_022664845.1. NCBI lineage: Eukaryota > Metazoa > Arthropoda > Insecta > Zygentoma > Lepismatidae > Lepisma > Lepisma saccharinum. The sequence goes on from JAGDQP010001094.1 coordinate 50,176, forward strand.
CCGCAAAGAGACTATTCTGAAGCAGCAAGATGAATACGTTAAGAAAACATCAGGTCCTCTTGTTGTTCACTGGGACGGGAAATTGCTGCCAGCATTAACTGGAAGAGAAAATGTTGACAGACTTCCAATAATTGTTACAGGTGAAGGTGATGAGAAACTACTTGGAGTTCCTATCCTCCCGTCTGGAACAGGAGAAAACATTGCCAATAATGTTTTTCACACTCTAGGAGAGTGGAGAATAGAAGAACGTGTGCAGGGGTTGTCCTTTGACACAACCTCTTCCAATACTGGACGTATCAATGGAGCTTGTATTCTTCTTGAACAGAAATTGGGAAAAGATCTTTTATATCTTCCGTGTGGGCATCATATTTTTGAATTGGTATTAAAGTGTGTATTTGAAGAATGTGTTTCAACTTCTTCTGGTCCAGAGGTGCCAATTTTTAAGCGTTTCCAGAAAGAGTGGCCGAGATTTCAACACAACAATTTTGTTTCAGGAATTTCTGATTGAAGTGTCAATTCAGTTCTTTGCAACACGAAGAAAGATGTGCTAGTTTTTGCTGTTCAAAATTTGGAAATGGAGCATTGCAGAGAAGATTACAGAGAACTTTCGAAGCTTACAGTGATTTTTCTAGGAAGTACGCCTCCTCGAGGTATTTCTTTCCGTTGTCCTGGAGCTGTACATCACGAAAGGTGGATGGGAAAAGCCTTATATTGCTTAAAAATATTTCTCTTCCGTAATCAGTTTAAATTAAGTGAGCGGGAAGAAGAAGGACTGCGTCAAGTGTGCATTTTTCTTGTTCTATTTTATGTAAAAGCTTGGTTTACTTGTTCCAGTGCATCTCGTGCACCACATCAAGATTTGCAATTTTTGAAGAGCCTTCAAACGTACAAACTCATAAACTCTGATGTCTCGAGGGTAGCTTCGTTGATGTTTTCCCGGCATCTTTGGTACCTCTCAGAGGAGTGTGTGGCACTTTCATTTTTTGACGAGAATATTAGTAATGAACAAAAACAGAAAATGGCAGATAAATCTAAAAATGGTGAAAGTTCATATGAAACGATGAAGCGATTTGAACTGCACGCTAGTGAGATAGATGGTATTGAAGGAAAAGAAATTGCTGATTTTGTGACAGGAAACGCGAAGAAGTTCTTCGAAAGGTTTCGGATTTCTACAGGTTTTCTGGACCTTGATCCGGTTTGCTGGTCGACAAATGATGAATTTCTTTTCGGGAAAAAAGTAGTTGATAAGCTGCATGTTACAAATGACACAGCGGAAAGAGCAGTGAAATTAATGGAAGATTACAATGCAATTCTAACTAAAAATGAAAAATTCCTTTCGCAAGTGGTGAAAGACTATAGAAACTGTAAAGTTCCAGGATGCGGAAAAGCTACCTGATGTAAAAAGTAAACGTTATCGTTAAGTCGATCTACATTTCAAATTTATATTTTTCTCCCTTTTCCGGAATATCAGCCACTATCATTTTTATTTGGATTTACTAGCTGATTGATTTCTAACTAATGTAAAGTTTATTAACAAAACAAGTGGCATGAGAAACAGATCCAAGTATCTCTTTCACAGTGGTTCATAACACTATGTACATTGTACTACTATACGTACGGACCAAGATTATGGTGCTGGTAACTTGTTGCCTAATAACCAACCGATTGTATTTGAACACAAGTAAATTCTGAATTACGGAGGAAAAATGTATATTGATCTTTTGACACTTGTAATAATTATTATACGTTTATTGACAAATAGTAAATCGAGTGCAATTCAAATTAATTTTATTTTACAGAAATCAAGTGCTTTGCGGCACGGTTTAATGTTGATGGATTTTTGTGAAATTTTGTGTATGATGTTTATATTGCCAAAGGAAAAAAAATAGGGGGTGCGGCGGAAGAAATTCGAAAATTTATTTTTTCACATATTCCTAAGGACCACCCTAATGTATAGTGATCACTCCACTACTGCAAATTAGATATACAGTGAAACTTCTATATAGCGGACAGTAACGGGAAACGTAAAACTGTCCGTTATTCAGAAGTGTCAGCTATCCGGAAAAGGCCTAGGATGTAACACAAGAAAAAATACTGCAGTGTACAAACAAATTTGGGCAACATTATCGTGCTGTTGACTGTATTTTTATACGTAATGTACACTAATGCGGGTTTCTAAGTACAGTAAAAGGAAATTGAAATACACATGTTTTGTTACTTACGTACTACCTAACACTAGCACAAACACAGAAAGTATAGTTCATTTAACTTACTTTTGAGCAGATGCAGATGGTTTAAAATAATATTCTATTCTTCTTTGAATCACAGAGCCCTTTGCAATTGCCTTCTCAATATGTGATTCAAGTGCAGATGTTAAACTGAGTCCAGCTGCATCTTTTCTGTTTTGTTCAAAATGTAATGCTTTAATCTTCTGCCTTCTTCAACTGTCTGGTCCGTCGTCGTCATGTTCATCCTCTTCTCCGTTCTTCACCTCATCACCACACACCACCAAAATAAATACAATACCTTACTCAACAATGCACGATAATGTTAGAAATCCTGTACGTTATTGTTTGAAATTCCAGAAAATAGGAGAGTATTCCTTGCTGTCCGTTATTTGGAAGCTCTACATAGGCGCTGGGGAATACATTTCAGTGTCCGCGTCCGTTATTGAGAATGCCCGCTTTTCAGAAGTAACTTTTCCATTGTACCGAATGATGTTCTGCCGTAGAATTGAAAAGTGGCCGTTGTTTAGAGGTGTCCGTTAGGAGAAGTGTCACTGTATATTGTTGCTTAATAAGAAAAAAAAATATTACAAGCAGGAGATTTTTCCATTATACAGTGATGATGTAATTTGAGCAATAATTAGAAAATTTTAACAACTGTGGAAAAGTAATCAATTGTTGAAATTACATTAACTACTATAGAAATACTTATAGTTCTTAAAAAGGTTGACGTGTTCCGTGTCCTAAATATCTATTTTATGATTTCGCTCATCGGGTTTCGACTTCATATTCATGGTAAGTAAAAGTATTTTCATGTATAAATTGAGAATATTGCCTGAAGGCGGGCAGATAGACCTTTGTTCCCTTTTTCCGGCTATCGCTTTAAACGTTCCGCCATGTTCTTTTATACATGTTCTGCAAATTTCAAGTCAATATCTTATTAGTTAGCTTGGTAGAAAGAAATATGTAAAAAAAACTTTCCGCAAGTGAAACCTGTCGTCTTGCTTTCGGACCCTTCTGGCGGACAAAACATCAACTCAAGAATGAACAAGTTTTGTTCATGGATCAGCTATGTATTCTTTATTGAACTTATTCACATGCTTTCTGTCAGAGACCAATTATTTACACAGTGCTACAGAAAAATTGGTCTAGTCGGATCACACATAAAAATAAGTGAATTAGCCCATCACCGGAAAATATATTCTTTTCGATTCAAAATGAATGATAGAAATTTGTGCCATAGCTAGAACGGTGTTTAAGATATTTTTAGGCGGCCACTTTGAATCCAAGATGGCGACTTTTTCATAATGTTGCAGTATTTTCCTAAACTACTCTTGATAGTACATCTGTATGCCAAATTTCGTATCTCTAGGTCAAACGGGGTTCAAAATGTTTTTGGCGGCCATTTTGACTCTAAGGTGGTGACTTTTTCAAAATGTTGTAATATTTTCCTCAACTACTCTTGACATAACACTTTTATGCTAAATTTCGTATCTCAAGATACGAGACGGTGTTGAATATTCATTTTGGAGCCCGTCCTTTTGGATCCAAGATGGTGTCTCTGGAGACATTTTGTAATATCTTCGTAACTTAATAGTGATGATGTACCGTCATTCTAAATTTCGTTTTTCTATCTCCAGCTGTTTAGGCTGTGAATTTTATGAAAAATTCATTTTGGCGGCCATTTTAGATCCTTTCTAAAATGGCGACTTTCTAAACATGTTGTAATATTTTCTTAATCTACTGGTGATGATGTCATACCAAATTTCGTTTTTCTAGCTCCAGCCGTTTAGGCTGTGGCACCATGAAATCTGTGTTTGCCGGAAAAAGGGCACATAACATGCATACACAATTTTCACTACATTTTCACGCAAACTTTGAATTCTATGAGATTAGTTAACTGTTTTCAAAACTGATTCAATTCTCTTTATACTGGCTTCAACGACATAAATATTCTTTCACAAACTTCTAGGTAATATTCAACCAAGGCAGAAGGCAGAACGATGTCGTACAAAGCCTATATACGTGTGGGTGTGCTCGCTTGTTTCCGCTGTCAGTCGGATAGGGCACGTCTAACCTAACTTGCTTTCTTTTGTGTGGAACTGCTCTTAAATGAGTATATGTTATGCTTATGTGGTAAATTTTCTTTTCAGAGTAGGCTCTATTCTGAGGAAAACGTGTACAAAAACTGCTCACAATACTTTATCATTGAAGCAAGTGTTTGAAGATACAGTGCTTTAATTGAATCCACAAGCGATCCTTAAAATGAGTGTTTCCCATTAAATTAGAAACGGTACAGAATTGATTTGAATTTGTGTTACTGACATTCTTTGTTAAAATCTGCTGTCAACGGTTTTTCAGTGTTGCAAACCTAGTATAAGGACATTTTATTCAAAAGGCAATACGTAAGTTTACCATATCCTCTAGTAATTGTAAATATCATATGAAAAACACATAACGCAATGTTGCGAAATGGAAAAGTTACAGCAGTTGCAATTTTGAAATTGTTGATTTTCTACATATATCGTAGTTGCAACTACTTCACTAATTCACATCTTGTGTAAATTTACCTATCCCAATATTGGTTCAAAATTCCTCAGGTACGGAACTGTATTAGGTACGTTTTAACTTTAGTCTTCCATGCAGTTTCTGAATTACAAATGAAGTTAAAAACACACGACTCAAGTATAGCTGATATTGATGACCAATGCAGTTAGGTAGCGTACTTACCATTGCACAAAATTATTCTCCATCCAGTATGGCGGATTTCAAGATGGCGGATACGTTCATTATATAGCTCCTTCCAATCAATTCACATTCCATTGTGGTGTTTCATTTCCCTTGTCGATCTGTGAACAACCAGGCTATACAGTGACTGAATCATCTTGTATTTAGTATAATATGAATGTCAGAACCAGCTAAAAACTGTAGGCGCCATCCTTAATACACTTTCACCTGATGAAAAACCAAGGAAACCTCTGTTTATATTCTATATCGAAGTCGTAAACCTGCTTGTGGGAAGCATAATCTTTATTATCATTATGGTAACTTTTTCAAAACACTATGTAAAATTATCTAACTACTGGTCATATTTCAGAATGAATTATTATTTTCACTGATTTCGTAAAGCATAAGTCATTAATTTACCATGCTCTTTAACGCATACAACCGCAGAATCACGGTGCATAATACATGGATGGTTTACAAAATAATGATTAGACTAGCAATTATGTAGGCAATAGAAACATGGCAATAAAGAAAGCACAAGAACATTGATTACTTGTTACAGAAATGACACTACTACGCTGGATGTGTGGGATAACAAGAAGAGAGAGTGAGAAATGTGAGAGTAAGAGGAACAACCAAAGTTGTAGAGATATCCAAGAAGATACAAGAAAGAAAATTGCAGTGGTATGGACATGTAATCAGGAGAACAAATGACTATGTAGTCAGAAGAGTGATGGCAATTGAAGTGGAGAGAAAGAGACGTAGAGGGAGACCATAGAGGAAATGGATCGATGGATGGATTGGGTTAAGAAGAATCTCGGGGAGAAAAGTTTGTCAGGGGAAGAAGTTCAGGACAGAGCTTTGTGCAGAAGACTCATCAGTAACGTCGACCTTACGTAGGTGGGAAAAGACAGATTGAAATAAGTTCTCCATCGCGTACACTCTCTCATTATGATTCTTTATTTTGGTTACAGCGGAGAAGAGACAGACTATATTTATTACCCCGATCAAATTCGTCTTGGTACAAAATAAAAAATACAAGCACAACATATCCTTCCAATATTACTAGACACAGGTGTTACATTCTTCGTAATTGTTAAATTTTTAGTTGATCAAGACATCGTGCATAGATATCGTACACTTTCTCGTAATTTCTGATTTGTATGGTAGTGCAGTTAAATTCGGCACATTTTGGGGTCTACCTAGACATTCAAAAAATGAAACGAGCCTGTTGCAAAATATAGTACTACTTGACTTCCCCTATATTCCTCACAAAAAGTCCCAAAGAACTCCGCGTCGAGTTTAGGTCGTATGACGTTATCAATATGGCGTCCACGCGTAAACTCTTGAGTTTTACTTAAGCCATGTCTTCTCAAAGAATTAAAATACAAACTTCGTTCTTGCGTCAAATTGAAGATAATGTTTGGTCTCAGTAATTCCAGTTGATATGGTGTTTATGCCATTATGGCTATTGCCATATTTAAATATGGCGGTGATATTAAAAAAAAAGATAGTTTTGCGCCTTTTACTATATACTTTTGATAGCAAATAACTATGAAACTCTCACAGATACCGAAAAATTCCCTGAAACAAACGTGACAGTGCGATAGCTAACTTTTCAAACGAGATTAATATTATTGTTATTTCTTAAATATTGAGTAAGCTAATCCATTTTATGCACTACAGGGGGGTTGTATTTTAGGACTTCTAAGTATTCAAAACTAAGCACAATGTTGGAAATTTTCGATAAGCATAACTCCGCAGGGATAAACTTGGACATTCAAAAGAATAAAACAAAATATTTTGCAAAATATAGTATTACTTCTCTTGTATTCATCGCAAAAAGTCCCAAAGAATCCCTCGTCGAGTTTAGTGGTTGATAAATATGGCGTCCAGGCGTAAACAATTTTGTAATTATGCATTTAGCCTCTTCTTCAACAATTTCTGATGTCAGTCTACGTTTCTTGATACCCAGGCTATGGGCGCTGTAAAAATTAGCCATGGTTACTTTCACGTGTAGCGATTGTTCACAAATATCAGTAATTGTTTCATATACATCTTCCTCTGGATTTTCCGGTATTCCCCAGAATAGAAGACAATTGTACTGATGAAGTTCATCAATAGCCTTTTCATTTTCCCTCACACGCTTATTTAACTCACGGATTCCCTTCCTCCGAAGCTCTAGTTCAGAAGAGAATTAAATTCTTTAACTCGATTAAGTCTTGTAGACACTCAGTACGTGTATCAGCTTTATTTTGTTTCTTTCATAGCTTACTTTAACAATCTTCTTAAGAAGTCTCTTGTCTATGTTTTGATATTTCGTTAAAAGTTGCTCAGTTGCTGCCTGCACTTATGGTCAATGATCTGGTTGACCTTGAGTGAGGCGATGCTATTCACTTACACAACGATTCGCTTGTGTTGCGTACACTCACTTACACATTTTAATTTAAATGTTAGTACAAACACTGAGATCATAGCATTAGAATAAGCTAAAAATTGTTCAGTCCACATTCTTATTATTTTATTACTGCCACCTTTTACTAGCTGCTTCCCGGTGTTCGGTTGTGTCCAGGGAGAGTGTTATTCAGAGCCTGCCGCCATCTTGATCCCTATATATCAATTTTATCCTGATGAATTTGTTATTACTTGATATTTTCTATTTTTGGTATTGTTTTCCATAAAGGATAGCTGTCTTCTTTCCTATGGATCTGATTGCCATTAGTGAACTTAGCAAATTTTGATTTTTCATATTTAACCTGGAATAACATTTACAGTCTGCAACACTGAATTATGTGCTTCACGTATTATTTTTACCATCACTTCAGCATGCCACACATTCACTAAACCGACGTCGTGGGAAAAAAAGAAATACCAGGCTTTCAACATTGAGCACTCGATGACATGACCTCCTCTTTGCCATAAACCAATATGGGCAGATGAAACGCATTTTGTTCCTTTACTCAAAATTTAGGGGAATGGAGTTTTGGTTTCATTGCTTAGCAGGGCAGAATTATAGAGTAGGTTTACTTCGGATCTAAAGGGGATATGCCAACAACACTGTTTACCACCAAACTATGCCAGAAAGAGAGTCACAGTGTTATGATTGGTAAGTCACACTAAGAGCGTTACGTTCAGAGGGCCTTGGTAGCTTACTCTTCTATATCTTAAACAAAGCCGTTCGTTTACACATTAAGAGCACACAAGTAACCAGAAACTGACTAGTTTGTGGTGTGCATATGTTTTTTAAAAAAATGTATGTACATTTTTGTACACTAAAATTCATAAAAAATTGGGCTATCGAATCACCTTGCAAATTTGAATGATAGCACAATGTAGTAATAATAAATATCTAATGTCAGCGTTCCATTAGAGTAATTCCCTGTTGTCAAATTGGAGAAACTTTACAAAAATATGCCATGGTATGTTTCCTATGAAACTTGTGTACGTAGTATGTAAAACTTTACTTGTAAATGTAAGTAGGTCTGAAAGTACATTCTCATTGTTTCTATAGCACGGACTAAAAGTGATGCCCATAATGTTCTCTAGCAAGCTGACAAGATAGCTATGCTGTGTAATGCGAAAGGAATTGGCTGGCGTTGATGCAGTCATTTCTCTGCGTTCATTTTGCGTGCACGTGTGTGTGTGCCTTGTAAAGACAGTGCGAGATATTAGCTCGAGGAAACATCGTCACCAGATACATCACGCATTTCTCAGCCTGGTTATTTTGACGGCCCTTGCAACATTTGGAGAGGCATATTTTGGGCATCTTAAGTCTGTCCGTGCCTTGCAAATTACCATAAAATATCGAGGGTGAAACATTCATTCCTACTATTTACAATTTTTGTCGAATTCTAATTATTGAAAAGAAAAAATGGCGGATTTTTCCTGTTAGAAACTCGTAACAAGTAAACGGTCAATTTACAACTTGTTTTACTTGATACGAATTTTTAACTGGAAAATCCGCCATTTTCCCTCTATAAAATTGTTAGATAACAACAACGTAATGTGACAAAAACTTTAGATACGAGGTATTTATTGTCATCCTTAATGTTATATTGTAATATGCAAGGCACGGACTTAAGATGCCCATAATGTGCCTCTCCAAATATTAAAAGAAAACAAATAAAATGAAGAAAACAACCAACATCACATTGTTTCGAGATTAGAAATAGAAGTATTGGAAAATGCTCACTTTTAATAAAGGTAAACTTAATACAAAACAAATGAAACTCTTTGAGCTTCAGTACAAAAGTATTACGTTGCTATTTCCAAAGGATTCTAGTTATGTGGTTTACAATTTCTTCTGCTATTACATAGCGTTTGCACATTTTGCACACAGAACTTTCTGGAGTAGAGGATGCCATCTCTATTTGTTCTATTCAATTACTTTAATGTCTTGTACAAAATGAACAACCCTTTTTTGGTATGGTTGGACTAACTACTTTCAACTTTTGATCCAGTCAAAGAAGTTTAATCTGATTATAAATGTGTAGGTAGTGTTAAAGGCTATGGGCGGATTTTGTGTTATCCTCGAACGTCTCGCAGAGATTGATCTGCTGACTTGTTTGTTCAATAACTGGTATGTCTCGTTGTTTGTTCTTTATCTCGCGTAATGATATAAATGCTGACATACACAAGAATTTTCTTAACTAATCCATTCACAGAATAGGAAAAACTAAAGTTATATGATGCACAAAACCGTGCCTTATCTCGTTCTCTTCTAGGACGTCCGCATTTTACACGAAGCACGGTGATTACACCACTCATATAGATCGTGATGTTTTAATTAGTTCATGTTATTGTTAGTAATAATATTTAGGTTATTTTCAACATTGACAATATCAACACATCTATTTTTACACTTAAATTTCTCTTCTGTTTGGTGATATTTGAAATCTTAAAAGTTTGGGTAGCATCAGTGATAAGTCATTACGGGAGGAGACGCTCGATGACATAAGCGGTCTCTTTGAAATAAATAGTTTTCATTGAGATATGGCTTGTGCTCATTTTCCACTGAAATAAAAAAAATCAGGACAAAAGCGTGCTTAAACCAATATCATTTTAACATCCAGCTCAGCATCAATATCTTCTATTTCGTTTCTATTAAAGGTGAAACTGACACTTTTCAAGTTTATGTAAAACTGAGAGTACATATGGGGGATGAACTGCATTATTATACTTGGCAACTTTTATCTTTCGCCCTGGGGTTACGTCAGTGGCAAAGGAGCACTAGCAAGGTATGGTCGATGGTCACGCTGTAATTTTCAGATGCACTTCCATATCATTGTGAAAGAATGTGATGTAAAGAGATTCAATATAGTGCAAAAATGACACCTTCCACAAGCGTAGCCATCACTGGAGTAGACGCTAGACGGCATAAGCTTTCTGTTTGACGTAAAAAGTCAGTTTTCATTGAGATGTGTCATGTTCCCTTATTGCACTGGGCCACTCAATTAATCTTAAGTGGTTATTCCCTTGTGTTTGCGACCTGCAATGGCCCAGGCTAGGGTATGACTACCTCTTTCTTATGCTACAACTGGTTACAATTGTACCTATGAAGGCCTGCCATCAAGGACATAATACATTTTCCATAAGATTCCTTGGTCTTGTTAGAATATTCCCCTGTTTTGCGCGGACTTGTAACAAATTCTCCAATGCCTGAAGAGTAGGGGACGGGTGTCCAAAAGGCTCTGCAGGCGATATATAAATTGACGAAAAACGAGTTATTGGCAAATCCAGCAAAAGTCACTTCCAATTTCGATTTTAAGACTTTCGAAGAATTGATAAAAGGGACCGGGTGAGAATTTTCATGCAGTTTGGAGAGAATCTCTGTCTTAGAAATCTGGCAACACTGTTCTTCACAGTTGGTGGGTGGTTTCCAAAATGTGACAAGTACGCGTTGAAATTGAATGTATGAGATGCTACATCCTCTCTTCCATCAGTCTTTCATACACTGCACAAACTATACCTTTAACTTGTGGAGGGAACAGATAAATAGAAGAAAACGAGGTAAATAAAGAATTCCTCTACCATGACTGCCTCTGAAAAATAGGTTGTATAATGTACTCAAAGACGGGACAATCTTTTAGAATCAAAGACGGGACAGAGATTCATATTTTACCACCGTTTCTTCTGTTAAACTGTTCCCTCCCAAAAACTGGGAGGCAAAGAACCGCCCCACTAAACCCAACCCTGAGTTCGCCACTGCCTCTCCAAAATTGACATTTCGTACAAACAAGTCAAAGGTACAGGTTTTGCAGTGTAGAGTCCACTTTTCGGCTCCATATAACACAATATTCTATGCAAAAAAAAAAAAAAAAACCTATTTCATATTGTCTTCAGTTATTTGTTCATCAGTCGGGAGAAAATATTATTTCTATATTTCTTTTACAGTTGCCCATTTGCGGTCACTACACTTGTCACTGACATTACAACCTACCAATCAGCGTTTCCGATACTCTCCGAAAGAAATAACTTGTTATAACCCATGCCATCTCGCAGATAGAATAAACACGTAACAAACTGAACTAACCAGAAGGCAGTTAATTTTTCACTATTCCTAATACGTGTTGAAAGGTTGCGTGAAAAAAAAAACTGCGGAGGAAGAATTATGAACAAAATATGTAGAAGTCTGTGGAAATATCCGTGAAAAACGAAAGATGGGGGGAGCGTTTCAAACTCAAGTTGAGAAAGATATTTCCTCACATCTTGGAAATATGGCTTAATCTCTTTGAGAACAAAACTAAGACAATGTAAGAAAATGTAAAAGTATTGTTTTGTACAGGATGCTTGTAATGGCTTAAAATGCTCAAAGTACATGATACCATACTCAGTTTCAAGTTACCTGATTTCTAATTTCTAATCTTCCTCTGGTCCCCATTATATTTTCCCTATTTTCCTCTTGCAACTTAAATTCAGATTCTCAAGGGTAAAACGTCAGTCTAAGCTTCGTGTTTTGCATTTATTTTCACAATAAAATATTAAACACGCTACGAAGTTCTATGGACTAGTAAAATTTCAAAACTTTTTACTACGTTAAAAACAAAACATTACTGTGAAGGTACGTCAATTTATCAGGACCTGTATAGTGTTTCTAACAAAATCCCAGACAGAAAGGAAGCAGTATAGCTAAGTATATAGTTTCAACTTAATTTCATCACAAAATATTATGGAGATTGTTTTCTTTTTCCGAACCTGGTTCCTTAATGTCCATCATTACAGTAGAAACATAAACGATAGTCTTTCTGGTATCGAGTACTACAGGTGATCGAAGTTTGAAAGCGTTTGTCAAAAGCGTTTGGGAAACCAAAAAAGGTTGAAGCACCAACTCAGTCACTGTTATACTCACCGAAAATGAAGCTGAATAACAGAGTTAAAATTCTATGTAAAATTCCGTAGAAGTAAGTCTATTACAAAAATAGTCTACAGAAAGCTTGTAGCATCCATGACAAGGTTCAAACTCGACAATGAATTTGAAATAGCTCATTGAAAGATATTAAAAGTATTGCAAAGCTCAATTCAAAATAAAATATCCTGAGCAAAAAAATAGATAGAGACTTACTAAAGGAACACAAATACGAGGGACTCTACTATCTTACTTTACTATACTATCAATGTATTAGGGAACGCATTTAGAACTGTAGATCCTTGTATTAGTAGTCCATTTCTATGTTAGAAAAGGCATTGGTAAGCCATCGTACGTTCATTTTTAACACGGACTTTGAGACTACAAAAATGCCATCTGTTAGGAAACTAATCATCATCAATCACACTTTTTCAGCATAACAAAGATATTGAATGTATTGTTCAGCTTTGTAAATCATATAACTTAAATGCAAACATAGTAACACATCTTATAAAATCCTTAGGCATGTTTTGGATAATATTGTGAAGGCACAAACATATTTATTACGTATTTCAATTAAATTTATTATGAATTAGTTGACAAAAAGGAAAAGATGCAGAATATTAATTTTGTGTTAAACTCATTGCAACATACAATTTGTTTTATATTTTGCAATTTGGAATTCCTAATTATATCAAGACATCATGCATAACGCGCAATATTTTACCTTAATATAATTTTGTCTACGGCGTAAAAAGTTTCCATAAGCGTTAACATTTTACTATAACTATAGACATATTAGACTTTTGTTGAGAATTGAAGATAATACCACTCTGTATGCTTCTGATGTAAATGTACTTCATATTTTACATGTTTTCTTGAAGCGCAAAATTATTTTCATTTTACACGTCTCCTTGTTTGCAAAAGAATTATTGTTGGTGAGAATAATTTAAAGCTAACAGAAAATAACGCTCTTGCCATCTGTGGCCAATCTCTTATAACATTATTTTAAACCAGCATTTTAGAGAAACTTTGTTTTATTCAAATAGTACAATGTTGTGGATGTTTTATTCAAATAGTACAATGTTGTGGACATTCATGGGCGCTCTTAAACTGATTGCAACAATAAAATACCGAAAGGAAAAATCTTCATTTGTGACGACATCCCTGCGACTGGTAAATAATTTGTTTCAGCTTCATTTTTGGGAGCCGTGATTATCCTAAATTTTTGTGGATTTCGTTGTGACTCACTAGAAATCGATTGGCACTGCTCAGATTCGCCCAAAATGAGCCGTTTTCCACATATGACTATTTTCGAATATAGAAAAATCCAACTGACGCTGTCGTAAATTAGTTTAATTTAACCAGTACCGATTTTTTTTCTAAATTTCGGGTATATTTAGACTTAGCTCGAAGAGCTAATTAGGGGTGTTTGGAAAGCCAAAGTTCACTCCCAAAATCAGAATTAATTAGATTACGGATTAGGGTTTGTTCAAAATTTCGGAATTCTGACCTTTTTTTAAATTCTAACATTCCTAAATAACAAAAATTGGCATTCCATTTCCGGAACCCTGATTTCCATTCCTGGATATATTTGTGGTTGAATAGATAGAGCAAATAGATTAAGGGAGATATATGTTTAACTGTAAACAGACATGCATAAGTTTTCAAATGTTTCTATTCGATATATAAAGGCATATTAAAGCATTTTTAAAAGAAGCAAACATTCCTAAAACGTATCGAACATTTTCGTAACCGAAATCACGAAAAGAATATTACAAAATTAAAATTAATTCCCAGTTTCAATTTCCGGACAACGTCTTTCGTTTCCTTGAAAAAAACAAAATGTTTTATGCTTTTTAGATATGTTCGTTTCTTTTTAAATATGAAGTGTTTTTCTATGGAATAAGTGTATCTGCAAATTTAATATCCAACATTTATTTCCAGTAGATTAAACCACAATTACTCGACTCAAGTCTAGGGGTGTTCTGAATTATGAAATGAAAATCAGTATTGCGGGACCGGAATGTCAATTTTAGTGATCCTGATATGTAGGAATTTTAAAAAAACTCGGAATTCCAGAAGAAGCTAGAATATTCCGGATTCCAAGGACTTCCGAACTCCGGAATTAATTTAGGATTTGGTAACAACGCAGGTCAGCTCTTCTAATTAAGTGAAAATACACTCGAAATTCAGGAAACCTTGAAGTCCAGGTTAAGTTAAATAAATTATGGGAGAACGTCCGTTGCATTTCGTAAATCCGGAAGTGAAGTCTGAATCGGCTCCCTTCCAGTGAATCGGGCCGATGCCAATCGATATCTGGTGATTGATAATATAGACAATCGTATAAACAATTAGGATAATCTTGCCCATAGTAAATGAAGTTCAACCGACCATTTAGAAACGAGGATTGGTAGCCGTCCGTTACTTTCCGCGACCGTTCGTTATTCCACGGTTATCTCCTTAGTGGTGCCTCGCTCTCATATTTTGTAGGTACAGAATGATGCGTTACGATTATTAATATGTCTCATATCTACTGTGCGGTGAGAAATTAAATAAAAAATCCTTTACTCCTGTACTTATTAAATTAAAGTAAAAAAATACTTTGCGACTACTATTCACTAAACACAATTTTTAGAATTGATCAAAACGAAAAAAAACCGCTACGAAGAGGCCCTTTTTTGTTAAATTTCTCTTTCAGATAAATATAGGAAAATATTACAAAAACTTCTATTTTTACAACATTATATTTTTCTTTTAGAACCTATTGCTTAGCACAATAAGAATTGTAGGTCTCCTACAATATTTTACCCCACTTATTTCTAAAGCGATTTGATATATATACATATGAGTTACTCGTAATTTTCGACAGAAGATACAGATCAATAATAATATATTGTGTTGCCAAGGGAACTCGTAGGCATTTTGTGTCTTCATCTGTCGCATCGTATGTGACCATGCCAATGTTGGAGTTAAATAGACCAGCAACTACCGGGAGCACTAAAGTAGCCGACTGTGCCAACGCGTAGGATGTATTCTGAGACATTTGGGTGCCCAAAATCCATTGTCTGAACTTTTATTTAATCTTCGATGTTAGGACGCGTGGTCTCTAATGCTATCATTGAACTTGTTGTCGCTTAGGAATCAGCATTTCATTTAAACAATCAATCATAAGATGGCCGCTGTTTAAATCCGTAAACTAATTTTCTGGAAATAGAGAGTTAGCTCAACCTCTTCCATTGTATGAGAATTACTCAAATTTATCAAAATTTTACAGATAAAATTTACAAGATTTTTTTATTTTATATTCTATAATATAGCAACTATTTAATTATATTTTCTCTGATGTTATGTTTCTACAGTTATTGTTAATTACGTAAACTAATCCAAATTTAATGTATTTGCGAGTTTTTCAGTCCGTTATTTGATGGTTGCTTCTGAAGCATGTCTACTTTGCTTTAACGTCTCTAATCAAGACCATGGTCACTTCGGAGTGCTGCTTTAGTAACCCACCGAAACGAAGTTCCATCGCCAATTTTTAATTACTGTGAATATTTCCTGGTTTATGCATCAGAAATGACCCTGTTGGTGGTATTTCTAAAAACAACCATGATGTATGTGCACCGTATTGTCATTGACAGATCAACTGGAAGTTTTATTGAGAATTCCTTTCGAGAAACTGGCATTGCTAATTCTATCGATTTCATGTATTAAATAGAAACTTGTTTCTCATTCAACTTTATTCATGGAAATATAGAATTTATTTAAAAGAAATAATTATTTTGTTTGTATTTGTTATATTATTAGAAGTCAGTTCTATCGATAATACAAGTAGAAAGTTTGTTTTCCTAATTTATTGTAATTTTCCACCTCCGTTTGACAGAGTTCTAACTAAATAAAACTTATTGAGTTGCTAACATAAGCTTAATAAGAAAAGTACATTCTTACTGTGAGATTACATTCAATTGCCATGTCATAACTGAAGGTGCTAGAAGCAAAGATATGAAAGACTCATCTAAAATAAAAATCTCTTTTTTTCTTATATACGAAAAGCAATGCATGTGATACAAAAGATGACTTTTTGTGTCATATGCATTATATTTTGTGCATATATAAGAGATACGCCCAAAAATCAATTGCTTCTGTTTGCTTCTATATCCCCCAGTTGAAAGTTTAGAGTGTAAGGTAAAATATATCTAATTGAAATTGCATTAGAAATACACTTCTTCAGCTCTTAAAACCTCCTACGAATTTAAACAATTAAACGTGCATGTTGTTCCACTGAAAGAATAGTTAGTTCCTTACAAGATTTCTGCTATTAGTATCTTAAGTTTCTACAAAGGATTAAAACAATATCACATAAGGAAACTACCAACTGATAGCAGAAGTTCAAAGAAACCAGAAAAGTTCTAAAGTACGATGTTCGTCGAGAAAGGTTTCCGTTTGGAGGAAATCGGCCATCAAATATAAAATGTCCAACATTTACCTCAAAGTTATGCATACATCCGGAGTGGATGTCGATATCTAAATGCATAAGAAATATGAGCTCTCTAGGGGTATTCAAAAGGAAAATGACACTTAATTACAACTTTTTGTGTTTTTAAATACAATTTTATATTAAAATAAATTGTTGTCGGTTCTAATGATCATATGTCTCTTTAAAAACGACCTACACTTTATAATGTCTCAATCAAGGAGCGAAGAAACGTGGACGATGCTGATTGTGTAGTAGTAAATACAAGTACTCCGCATACTGTCAGCAATGTAATCGCTTCATTTGCAAAAATCAGAATACAACAGATGCGGTGTGCTTTACATGTGAGAGTGAGAGAGTAAGGTAGTTTGAGTCTAGTAATTTTATATGTAGTACTTTATATGTGTAAATAACTAAGACTCATGGTACCTTCATTATTGTGCAGCCATGAAAATGGTTAAAAATTTAATATGATGTATTAATATTTCTGCATATTTTTATTATTTTGTAGGATCTACTTGAAAAATTAAAATACAATAAATAAATACAATACAATGAGAACACCGACACTCTACAATACCTTGATTTTGAACAAGTACTTTATTTGATACGAGAAATATACATGGGTCGAAAATGAATCATCTTGGCGTTCCGTAAGATGAAATTATCTTGGCGTTCCGAGGATTAAGGATCATTCATCGTGATTTTGCCATATACAAACATAATTTAAGAAAAAGAAAAAATATATAAGAAAAGTAAGTGACAAGAAGAATCACACAAAAGTAGGAGTACATTTGCACTTGGAAATATTTCCGTCAAACTGTTGTTTGGATGCAATTATTGTTTATCGTTAGTACCGTAATTTTGAGTTTCTAATACAACATATAAATAGGGTAACTATATACAGCGGATAAGAAAAGTATTTGCATAAGTTCAACAAAGAGGAAAACAGACTGTATCACACGTAAAACACGGACCATTTCGAAATCTCTTGCCCTTTTATGATAATTTGGATACCTACATTTTTCATTCTGTGAGCAAAACTCAAAGAATTAGTGCTAAAGATTTGGCTACTTCACTCGCCTAGGATATGCAAGTTAATGTTACACCACAACAATCCAAAATTCATTGAAAACATTGGGATTTAGATGCGTATTCAGGGTATGAATACTGGCAACTCTATTAGTAATTACACAACCCCAAATTATAACAGACTCTCCAATATTTTTACCAATTGAAGCAATGTTTGCTTTCTGAAAGCTTCATTCTCCTTTCACCATACGTCCTGATATCCATCACTACAATACAAGTTTATCTTCGTCTCATCCTAGAAAAAAAACAACTTTTTCCAAAATTCCAGGCACTCATTTTTTTATTTTCTTATTTAGAACTTCTTGTTTCTGGCTGCACATCTTCTGAATCCCATTGTTTTTGTTCACATCTACACATCTGTAACATTTTTACTTGCATCCTAGGCAAGTGAAGTAGCCAAACCTTCAGCGCTAATTCTTTGAGTTTAGTTCACAGAATGATGCATGTTGGTTTCATTCCGGGTAGTTAGTTTCCTTAGTTGACCAGAACAAATCCCTAAACATTATGCTCTTTTATGTTTCTTTATGATGTATCCAAAGCTAGAGCATGGCGTTCCAACAAACTTTGCTATGTCTCAGTACATTTTACCTTTCGCATGTAATTTGAAATTACAGTGAGGAAGCAGTTCCAATGTTGTTCAACTCACTTTTTCCCCATTTGCTTCTTTATGCCTGGCACGGTGTGGATTGCTTCCATACACCACGCAGAGTGCTTTTGTACACAATAGGGTACCTAAAACATTTCTTTCGAGAGTAGTATGGGGTTTTACAAATACAGTTTTGCGATGAATTTAAGTAGCTGTCACTCTTTCGTTCCCTGTTACCTTGCAGGTGTGTCGAGTAGTAGTTATTTCTATAGCATTTTGTCTAACATATCCAAACTATTATAAAAGGGTAAGAGATTTTGTAATGGGCCACGTTTTGGGGGGTGATAAGTCTATTTTTCCTGTTTGTTCAACTTGCCCAAATATTTTTTCTCTCACTGTAGGTGAGACAAAAACTTCTTGAACCATGCCTGTCGAGATCGAGAACCGAGAATTAAAAGAAGAAAAACAATATTTGTCCAATAAACCAGTAGCGCAGCGGAAGACTGAGCTGGACAGAAAGACAACCATATTTGGAAAAGCTGAATAACTGCACTGCATATAGACTAACGTCAGTTTCTGTTATTTCCTAAGTTTATTTTCTAGTAACAGCAGAAACTTTGTTCTTATTAGTTAGAATATAATATGTTTTAGGGATTTTTTTAAAGTTATACAAGCATATCGGTAGCCTTCATAATGACTTTATGTATATGTGATTTTTTTAATGAATATCCAATATTTGGCAAAATCTGAATTGGATTTGTATCATATATGACTTCTTAGACTCTTTTCTGAAAACAACAAAAAATATCTGAATGCCCCCCCCCCCCCCAAAGTTACACAGAAATCGGCGCCCTTGCTCAGGATCGATTCACGGTGCTGGGTACCCTGACTGAGGGTTTTGCCTGGGTTCCTCGATCACACTACGTAAATGCTATGATGGTACCGTGAATAATACAATGGTACAACAATATAAAAATGTAAAGAAATGAACAAAGATAGGAAATGTATTTCTTTTAAATAGTTTAAATTTACATTTTCTGGTAAACAATTCTCTTATTTTGAAACTAAATTAGAGGCGTATTATTTTTTTGTCTTGCTCTGTATTACGTTCGAAATACATAATACTGCGCAATATTTTTAATAAGTGAACTTAATAGTTAGTTTTTAAGTATTAGAGTAAATTTATTGAAAAGGTGTGCACCAGGAATTAGTAAGGAGAAATTTATTGAAAAGAATTATTTTATTTTGTTTGTTACAAACATCCTGGGCTGCTGTACTCAAATTTGCGTAAGCCATAATGTTGTTACCGCCCATACAATTAATTTTATCATATCTGTACTCAAATTTGTGATAAGTTGGCCTATAACACTTGTCTTTATATTTCATGTGCTTCATTGCGAATGTGTCAATTTTGAACAATCCTGGGCAGGACATCAGATATTTCCTCATTCATCCAGTGGCAATGCAATGTGTCAGGTCAGTTATATATTAACAATTTATATTTTCACCATGCTGACGTACTAGTAAACAAAGATTCGCGCATCAAAACTAGCATGCATGCCATAGTTTGACAAACCCAGATTTAGTGCAATACTTTCTAAACCTGAGGAGCTTAGGAATTATAAATTCGTGTTCGGATAGATTCAGATTTGCGTGGCAAGGTACGAGGTCCTTGTTGGACTTACTTTCCATTTTTTTTAAATCGGATTGGGATGTATGTGAGAAATCAGAAAGTATTGATGTTTGTGTAGTTGCTCGTGGTGAACCTCATAATTTATTTTTGTTCTAATATGAGATAAAAGATATAAACTATTTATTTTACAAATCATTTAATTTTGCAACGATCTAATTTTATTTGCCGTTTCAATGGGCGCCTGTACAAGAAGGAGCCCCAAATTGCTTTGTCCAGGGTTTCACAATGATGATGCAGAGGAAATAGGTAACAGGGGCACTAACAGAGTCAACAGCCCTGGGCCCCCAAATAGCTTAATCCGGCACTGGCCTCCTTAAAAGCTAGGCTTATTGTCACTGTTGTCCACTCATGCTAGTATGGGGTTTTCTATAGGTATTCGCTGGAACTTCTTAATTTTCATACTTAATTTTCGTACGGTGGTGCAAAGTTTTCAGACTGACATCATCACGCAGTTGGAATGTTGTTCACTTGAATAAACCTACCGCGCTTCAGGACAAGTTCAATAGCAGCAAATGGAGGAAAAATAAAATAGATGTTTTATGAGGTACAACACCACATGGTGACGAACAGGGGATAAGAAAATCTTAATTTTCCTCGGTTTATTTATAAACCTTTTACTACAAAAGAGCCACTATCGTTCTGGTGACCCCCTGGCTGTCCCGGTGGTATCACTACCGTGCTATGGAAGTTTTCCAGTCATGGTTCTAAGGTGGTACTTAGTTCATGGTGTTGTGGGCAGAACATATAAAAAAGCGCCATTCCGGCTATTGGTGACCATGTTTCCTAGGGCTCTGTTTATTTGTCATGGTATTAGAACTCTGGTACCTCTACAAGTGTCGTTGTCTGGTCGTTGCTACGTACCCCTATTTTTAAACCATATATACAACAATTAGTTTTATGTACAATTATTGTTCCTAATGTTTTAACTACCTTCTTCACCTGCAAACGTTATCTATCGTTTAAAATTAAGAAGTGTCAATTTCCTAACATTTATAGTGCTTGGACAAAGGACCGTTTGGAAATGGACGCCTGGAAAGGTAATTCCTAATATATTTCATTTTCACATATCTTGCATCAATAATGTGCTATACAGCTTAGAATGATAGCTTTTTCGATGCGACTCATTTATGTTTGAATATTTATTACTCACCATAAAACGCAAATAAAACTGAAGTATTCTACTGTTGACAAAAAAAAAAAAAAGATGCGTAGTGGGGGGTCTACTTCTCTACACAGTGGGATCTACACAGTGGGGTAGTCTGGAGCAGAAGCTCTAAATTTTTAATAATCTGTTTTCCATTTTTTAAATAGTTTTATTACCAGTAAATTATTGTATGTTCAAATATGATGCTTATGGAGTAAGTCCTCCTTTGTTTCATGTAAATAGGGCAATTGTGAGGCGAGAAATGGCCGTTCAAATTAACTCCTACAAATATTCCTAAGCTAATTAGTTCCAAAATTTCAATATCACTAATTTAAGATTAGAGATTTATTACTCATCACAGATCACAATTACTAAATATTTAAGTGTGTTTATTTATTCAAAACATAACACAACAGGCAATATGCCTAATTACAGTGCTTGCGTGTACATGATAGTAATTACAAGATACAAGAAACAATCATATTATTTCACCTGTAGTTCTTTTAAATTCGTTGTAAGTCATTCCAAATATATCTACACTAACTTTAGGTTCAATTTTGTTGTAGAAAGCACTCATTCTCCAAATTGGGGATTTATAATTTCAGTCCTTTGCTTTTTGCAATAGAATGTCCCATTATTACCCAATCTAATTTTAGTATTCGTGACTTGAAAGAAAATTTTCGGAATCAAATCAATACAATCAATTTGATTGTGTATTAATTTTGTAAGGGTTTCTTGACATCCCTACGCGAGGTTCAGGTTTTGGACACTGAGGTCGGGTGACTGTTCCTCGGATCAGGATGTTGGACCTTAAGGAAATGGGTTATTGGTTCCCGAAAGAGTCAATAACTCATTACCTGGCATGTGTTGCTTTTGTTTTGGCAAACCTGAAAGGTGGCCTCCACAATCACAACATTGAAGAAGTATCCCTCGTGATAATTTGGGTAAGGAAAGGCGACGCTAGGATACTAATAGTAAGGCACTCTCCACACATTCCCTCGGGACGGATTCCAGGGCTTTAAGGCAATAGATAGAGTGGATCAAAAATAGGAATATGTAATTTTGCACCTATTAAAAAATAACAAGCCAACGAGTAGCATTGAATACTCAAACATACACGGCACGCGCAGGATGCGGGTACCTCGTCATATGCTGATCTACTATAAAAGAAACACTGCTCCGCATGTGTGCCGGGAGAAACTCTCATGATTATCACCACCCCGTCTCGTGATGAAGTTTCACACTAGTAAGACTGCTTCCTCTCACGAGTGAGGTGCACAGGAGAACAATGCTCACGATTTAAACAAAAAATCGAGAATGGTAACAATCCTGGAAGTTTTTCTTAAGAGAAATCCACATTTAGAAGGCTGCCAGGCAATAATGTTGAAAGAGAATTATTTTACCAAATCCCTATTCTAGACGCCGCTTAGGGCCTTGTCTCAAACAAAGAAAAAAGGAAAATGGTAACAAATTGTCTCGTAAATAAAAAAGAGTTGGAGTTAGGCAACACTTGAATAAACTTTATTTCAAACTAAACGTGAAGATGGTAACAATTAACAACATTTTTGACACAAAAGTATAAAAATGAGTGATGAGCGAGGAGGATTATGACCTCACACGCTCTGGTTCTGAAATTTTCATTGAAATCACGGCTCATTAGCCCAAAAGAGTGATTTTATTCAAGTTTCTTCGAACAACAAAGTTTGTTGCTTAAAGAGTTGAAAGAAGCAAAAACAATACTTGGACAGAAGTATTTGGACCATCATGCACTCGAAAGAAATGTTTTTCGTTATCGAACTGTAACATATGACGACTCGTGGTTGCAGCATTAAGAAGGAAAGATTTAGATATAATAGGCGCTTGGAAGCACCCTTCGTCGACAGCCAAGAAAACGATGCTAAACATCTTTTGGGATAACAATTGAACAGACAGGAAAAGAATGAAATTGTGATTAATGTTAAATACAGTGCTATGCTGGTGAATTCGTTGAATCACGAGGTACGATCGAAAAGTTGGAGACCTTCTAAACAAATATGAGGTTTCTTCAAGGCAACTTCCACCATATATATGGCTGCATACACAGTGGGTACAATGCGTACTCTAAAATTTGAGATATTTAAGTATCCAACGTGAAGTTCAGAGTTTACACCTTCATAATTTCACTCGTTTGAATCTTTGAAAGCACATTTACTAGGTTAAAAATTTACTGAGGTAATGTAAGATTGGTAATTTGGTTTCGGAAGGGTATCCGCTACCTTGTGGAAGGTGGATCAAGTATGTTGCAAAGTACGAGATTATTACTAAAAATAAGATACAAACAATTTCTGTAAGTACTCTTGGAAAAAGGTTTTGAATAAAATTCCTGTTTTACGATTTCATTCCGTAGATATAATTCTTCGGACTTAACGCGAATTCATTTCAATTGGAATTTGAGCATAGTTGTATTTACGTTAACTTAAGATTAGAATGTAATTGAGTATATAATTCACCGTTTTAACTACATGGTTTCATATTTGAAAAAAAAAAAAACAACTGAAGATCTAAAGAAGTCAAGAAATCACAAGTCATATCTCGGGCACTAACAATGACCACTGAAAACACTTCAGCTATTGGTTCAAACTAATTTTACATTCGTTGATTCTAGTAAAGTGTAGGAATGATAAGTAGAGAATTGAATGCACCTACGGAATTTGTTATTCGACAGTAGACAGTAGACATCAAGGTTTAACACCCCCTAAGTGAAGCATATCACATCTCTGTTTCGCTCTCCAAACAAAAAACGGGAGTACAAGTGTATTCTATTAAAGCGATTTTCTCCACTTCCTGGGACTTTGATGCAGTTATCTGAAGCGATTACCTGCCACAGAGCCAAACGTTCACTGGAGACTGTCTTGATGAACTACTAGCCCAGTTATTTCATTGAATTGTGAAACGGCGGAGAAGACCGGTAGAAACCGTGATGCTGTTGGCAAACATGCAGCAACTCATGCTAAAAGTCCATCCATTCTCAAAGCAATCGACTTGGAATTATAAACAAGTTATAAATCAATGAACGTTTGATCGATCAGTATATTTGTTGATGTTTACTACCAATATCCTAATAAGCTTAGGCGCACTATTTTTGCATTAAACATATTCAATATACCACGATATATGTGACGAACTTAGTGTATTGTTCCTAACTTGGTTGCTAGAAGCAATAATATTTTGGATTTAACTTCGCTCCCACAAAGATTTTCTTTCCTAGGCTACTAACCCCGTTTATCAAGTCTAACGTATATGAGCAGAAAACAATTGAAATAATGGTCGAAAGGAAAAGCCTTTAGATGTGATTTATTAAAATATTACTCGCTTATGGCCTACACAGGAAGTACCCACTTTTTATGGGGCGTTTACATAATCAGTTGCTACATTTTCATTCGATTGGAAGATGTTAAAGAAAGTGCATGCGTGTAAAAATTTGTTTTGTTGAAAACTCTTTCCGTTTCATCTTGACACTTTAACGTATAATATTATACATTTACGGTATCATTCATTACTTAACACAGCCTATAAATACATATTAGCCAACATATTAGACCACCAGTGAACATAAAACAGAAATGGTGATGAATCAACGGAATGAGGAAAATAATGAGTGCGATATAACATTCTTCTTCAGAGATGGCGCTGTAATTTATCTATAAGTTTTCTATTAATGTAACTTCTATTTACGTGTTTATTTCTGTTTGCTACGATTATTCACCCAGTGATAGCTTTATACACAATTATGTTTGCATTTTACTAATATGTTGATGAAAGTAATTCAGTTAATAGACTAGATATTAAATTACTTGCAACGTAAATTATAGTTTACGATTCTAAATACTGCGTTTGCCTTTACATCACTGTTCCGACAGTACAATCTCATTGACTTTAATTTTCTGTAAGCAGAACTAGGTAAAATATGCCCTTGCCGTAAGGAAATAAAAAATATTAATCAGTCAACGAGCTTCCATTCAAATTTATTAATTCGTATTTTCTAGTAGGGGATAGAAAAACGTGGATTAGTTTCAATGTAGATGGTATTACATTATGTTTGTATATAAATATATTGGACTTAATACAATATTGACACAATGAATATTGAATAGTTCTCCATGGTTAATTTTTACATTTAACTAATGAATTCTGAAGTATGTATGAAATACATAATTAAATAAGTTTCAACGATTCAGCATTTATAAAGGCAACAAATGTCTTACTGTAACCACTCACATATTTCTAAACCTCATACGTTGGGGATGCGGGATTTCGTTTTATAACTTTGGACTTCAGACACAGAACTGAATGAGCTATATTAATAACAAATTAACTGATGCATTATTAATGGAAAGTGATAGAAACATGCCAAACAACCCGGTTGAGAAAGCCAAATCACACTGGGACACACATGCCTAAGGGCTATTAAAACTCTTAAAACTGATTAAGTACCACATGCACTGTAAATGGGGAACAAACGAATTTCCGGAACCGGCACAGCCGGAGGACAGACACATACAGAGTAGAAATAGAACTTGGATTTATTGTCAAAATCCCACAAAAGGGAAAAGAAGAGAAAAAGCGAGATGCAAAAATGAGGGAAGAAAGAGAGAGCAATGAAACTACCCAAAAGAGAGCCCATATAACTGTGGATAATGAATAGCTAGTGCGTAAAGAAGGATCGGGCTCCGGGCCTCACATTAACCATGAAACAGATTGACTGGGACACTGTCTGTTGCGGTATCCACGTTGGTGAGAGATTAACACTGTATTTTTAAATACTAGTATTAGAAATTCTGCACATAAAAAGCGAAATCTGTACTTCTTTGTACAAACCTGAGAGATATAGCATTGTACTTCTGAGTAGAACAAAACATTCTGCACTCATACCATGGAAGCTTAGAAAAACCTTGATATCCTTCTCATGGAGGAAGAAATATCCATGGACTTGCCGGATTGGACGGACATTGTGGGAGACAAGCAGGACCCACTAGCTGAAGGAGAGAAGCAGGGACCAAGCAGGGGCTCACAAGGGAACCCCTCCAACACTAGCCTCCAGCAACTTAGCAGGGGCGTAGCCGGTACCCCTCGGCCTAACTTCAGGTTGAGAGGTGGCCGGGAAAAGAGTTTCAAACTACTTATTTACAAAAACACCTTGCGCAACACTATGAGGCTTGTATCAAGAAAGGCATAAGAGAAAACAAAAGGGTCATCCAATTACAAAAACCGGACCTGAACTTAGTAGAATACACCAAAGCGCCCGAGGACATCGAGCGGAGAATAAAAGAAATACTGGCATTAACCGAACAGAAAATAAATGAGGAAGTGGTCATACACTACCAACAACTAACACCGAAGCTGGAAGAATGGGACATTGCATTGGAGGAGTGCAAAACAAGATTTGGCCCAGAAGCCACAAATTAAGTTGTCCAAAGGGCAAAAAGCGTGGCGACAGACTTCCTGAAGAAGAAACTTCAAACCATGGAGAGTGAGGGACCAGAGGAACCCAACCAAAAGAGGACGAGAACACCACTAAGGGAGAAGCAGACATCCCAGAGAAGGAACTCCAGAAGGGACCTGTTGGACTTCTTAAAAACTTGAAGAAGTGTAAAGAATGACGAAAAAACAAAACAAAAACAAAGGCTCTTTTCAGGACCACCAAATATTCTTGAAACACGAAAGTACTTTACCTATAATAACTCATATGATTGAAAATAAAGACAACCCAATCCCACGTAACTCTAACCTTGAAAAGGAAATAGATCTCACTCCTCACAGAAACTACGAGGATATAAAAAATTAAAATAATAATAATAAAATTGAAAACGTTGACGTATTGAACACGAAACCTTCCCAACTAAAACCCAACTCTTGT
The DNA here is from genome assembly GCA_022664845.1 of Lepisma saccharinum. NCBI lineage: Eukaryota > Metazoa > Arthropoda > Insecta > Zygentoma > Lepismatidae > Lepisma > Lepisma saccharinum. The sequence goes on from JAGDQP010001094.1 coordinate 77,358, forward strand.
ACTGTTAAGAATAATTACCCTATCTGTACTGTAGAGAGGAAACCCACACAAATGGAAACTGGAAACAAAAAAAAGAAAGAAAAGTAGACCCACAAAGAAAAAGAAAAATAGAAGGAAAGATAAAAAATCTCTGATACACAATTTGATAAACATAGAGCTATCAAAACATGAAATACAAGTACTGGAAAAAGGACTATCATTTTGCACCACACCAAAACCTGACAAAAAGGTCCTTACTAGGACCATTAGAAACCTAAGATATAACTTAGATAGGAAGCATCAGAGGGCGGTGGCCTTGAAACCCACACAAATACCCAACCACAGAACGACCTTCCCACCTAAAAACAGAGGCAACCTTGAAAATGATTTACACTGCTTACTGGAACACTGCTTACTGGAACACACTGGGCAACTGCAAGAAGGAATACTAAAACTCCTGCAGAAAGAAACCAAAGCAAACCTGACTATTGCACAAAGACAAGCCATAAAAACAATCAAAGATAAAAAAGAAGTTATCATTGAACCTACAGACAGATCTGGAGGCCTAGTACTCATGAACAAAGTTGATTATAAAAAAGAAGCATTATTACAACTGGAGAACAAAACCAACTTCAGATATTTTTTCCAGAATGATGAGAAACTGAAAAGAATGATCGAAAAAAAGATAAGATTTTTTGAAACGAATTATTAGAAGCAGAAGTGCTGAAACGTTACCACTTGGGGAGACTAACGAACCAAAAAGCCACATTAGCCAAGTTCTATATCCTACCGAAAATACATAAACCAATAAGACCGGAAACCAATCTTCCACCAGGAAGGCCCATAGTGTCAGCTTGCAATGGGCCCACGAGAAACCTTGACAAATTCTTAACACACTTCCTTATGAAACTCTTACCAACGTTACCAGAATGTCTAAGAGACACACCAGACTTCTTACAAAGGGGAAGAAAGATAAAAGGAATGAAAACTTCAGACATTCTTTACACAACTGATATAAAAACTTATATCCGAGCATTGACAGCAGAAGAGGCATTAACCTAGTCACAGAATACTATACATCCAGATATGAATGGCTACTAACAGCCTGTGAGGAGCAAATACTGAAGCCTCCCCCCCTCAACTACTAAGGAGGGGCCGGGGAAATTTTGATGTACAATAACTACATCAGATTTGGTGACAGAATATTCCTCCAAAAGAAAGATACAGCTACCGGACCCTCGGTATCTGTAGCCTATGCCAACATATATGTGCATTCAGAACTAACAATTTTGCCACAACTATGCAACAAAAACAAACTTGACGTGTGCATTTTATCACAGCAAAGAAAAATCAAGGCTATTTTAAACTTAGTATAAGCTTGCGTGCTATCTGGACTACAAATTTTGTCTTTACCAAAACTGAAAATCCTGCCAGAATCACTGACGGAATTGAAATGAATAACGAAAAAGAGCAGTGACTATGTTCAGTACATGGTTATGATCTTTGCTCACATGTTCTCGACATTCAGCATACTCTTGAGTAACTCAGTGATTGAAAAATATTCACCGGTAGAACTTAGTGTAATACAATAGTATTCAATTGTTTCTTTCGTTCACAATCTCAGATGAAATTTAGAAGTACACTGAAGTTGCTAATTTTGAATTTTATTTATGGTCTTTAGGCATCTAAGGCTCAGGTAGACCGAAGTTGCTGATGTTCACCTTTATATATAGCTATATGTAAAATGATCAGTCGACCCAGCCTCAGAGGTTCAGTATAGTTATGCGAAGACTTCGTGGATATAATGAGGACCCATGTAAATTGGGTCTTGCTGCTGACCATCATGTTTGTGGTTTCTTAGGGTTTTCGTCAGTTCCATCAGGCGAAAGCAAAGATGAGACCTAAATTAAGATCGTAGTTTCCTGTCTTATTTTCCCCAGAAGTGTGCTCCCCAAGTTCTCTCCAACTTGTGTTGTGAAAGGGTTAAGCCATATCTGGCTGTTCTACTATGGAAATTAATTTAAGAAATAAGTTAATTAAATTCACACAACCACCCACTTACAATTCCTGCAGTTTTTCATTACTTGATCAGGGCTCATGTTTTGATCAGCACTTTGGGAAGTAACCTGATTTGTTGCAGAAAATTTATATATATATATTTTGTTCTTTTATTTCGAAGCAAAAGGAAATTGTTTACTGACGTTTCATACTTCATTCATAATATCCCAGATTAAATCACCTGTTTACAACTCGTCACAATGAATCAATGAGGTACGACTTATTAGAAAATTAGGATCTAATTACAAACCAGAAACTCTTGAAGTTAAAACAAATTAAAAACTAGTATTTTCCACATGCAATGTTTGATTTATCTTACAAATTGTTATTTATCTTGTGGCACATAATGTTACTATCGTAGACATTATTTGCTATTAAACTTGTCCTCAGATTACAGAATCAACTACTTTAAGACGGTCTTCTACTTCTGCCAGAGCTAGAAAGTTTACTGTTGGTGCTTATGAACAGAAAATTGCTATCGAATATCTTCATTCTCTAAGGAACTGGATATCTTTAATAGAAAAGAAACGTTTTCTAGCATTCTTCAGAAGTTTATGAACGGGTTGAAATACTTAGAACGTACATTTGTTTCCTGGTTTTTCAGAAATAAATTATTAATAAATAAATAAAATTATTATTTTTTTCTCCAAATTACAATATGTCTAACTTTGCAACCACTTACGCTAGAAAGACCAACTTTTTTTTGTTTTATTCCTTGTGAACAAACGATTCTAATAATTTTAATTGCAATCATAACTGATACACCAATAAAGAAATAGTATTTTTACATAGCTATTCCAGTCCACCTGTCAAAGGTTCGATGAGGGTAAGCCAGTCGCGCCCCGCTCCTGTCTTCGCTTTTAGTCCGAGTGAAAAAAGAAGGGAGGGGACTACACAAATCCCCTCTTTATTCAGCTTCTACAACAGGTGCCGACGCGAATGTAAACATGCTGTTTTAGAAAACAGCACATACCTGAAAAATTTTATGTAGTCAAGGTGAGATATGAGAATTTTGTAACAGTATAGCAACATCATATTTGGAATGGGGTGATATTTGGAAGAGTTGCAAGGTCTATTGTGTGGTTTCCTGAAAAACAAAAACAAAAAAAAACTCTAATTTAGTTTAAAGTTATATGAAACTCTCTTTATCTGATTTATATATAAAAATATATCCTAACGTTATTTTTACTCTCACTAACGAACAACTTACTGCCTGTGTTTATCAATATTCATGTGCCTAATATAGGCTGCAGCCGCAACAGATATATCTATAGAGAAGTTCTGGCTTCTTATTCTTGGAAAAACTGTGAGTAGAGGAGGCCTGTAAACAGAAGTACTATTGCATGTCACAAGGCCTGAAACCCTGGAATAACCTATAACTTTGTCCCTAAAACTGGCAGGTCCTTTCAAATCGCTTTGTATTCCCATTTGTGTCCCTCCTAGATTTTAGTAACTACAAGTCTGACAGAGATGATTTTTACACCGTTGGATTCGTCATGGTCTGCAATGGTGAGGAAGGCTATGAATGTGACTAGAACTGGCAAGTCCTTTCGAATCGCTTAGTACGCGTATTCTCCATTTGTGACCCTACTAGATCTTAGTAGCCACAAGTTCGACAGAGATAAGCCATATACCGTTGGATTAGTCATGGACACCGGTGGGAAAATCTATGAATTTGACTAACTGGCAGGCCCCGGCATTCGCTTAGTAAACTCCATTTGTTCCTATGACTTTGAAGTTTTCTGGGGGGATAAGTCGAATTTATACGGTGGCGCTTTGGTTTTATTTATAATAAAACTATTACTTAGTTTTTTAGATTATTATGCTAGGATGTGAAGTTAGTTTATTGATCTTCTTGGCAACATAATTTGTTGTTCTAAGTTTTCTCTAATCACTGAACAAGTAGAAGACCGAGATAGCTGTGTATAAATTATGAGGAAAGATAACTTTGCATTACTATGACATCGTCCCCTGACTCCTTTTCTGACTGTTATGTCAATCTGCTCGGCTCGAGCGGCGAGTCTAACGCTCGAGTCGGGTCGTCGCTCAAGCTCGACTCACTGTAACCGAGTCACAGTGTAAGTCTCTCTGAGCAGCGACCCGGCTCGACTCGAGCACATAGTGAGCGCCGACTCGGCTCGACTCGAGCATATAGTGGGCTCCGACTCGACTCGAGCAAATAGTGGGCTCCGACTCGACTAGACTCGAGCAGTTCTGAGTACCGACTCGAGCAGCTACTGAGCGCCGACTCGACTCGACTCGAGCACAAAGTGAGCACCGACTCGACTCGACTCGACTCGAGCACAAAGTGAGCACCGACTTGACTCGAGCAGTTGTGACCACTGACTCGACTTGACTCGAGTAGGTACTGAGCGCCGACTCGACTCGAGTCGAGCAAGTCGTTGACATCCCTACTTTGCACATCGTTGTGCTACCCTTTTCTCGGCCTGAACCTTAGTTGCCTAAAGTCCATAAATAAATTCTCGAACACAAGAGAAAATGAAGTATTTACTCATTATTTTTCTTGTCTCTTGTCACCTTTCAGTTTTTTTTAAAAATGTAAATAATAATGGTTTTGATGAATCATATTTTGATCATTAATCAATTTAATAAGAACGCTAGACTTGTATATTAGAGGTCTGCACGGACTCGAGCCATAAATTGCCAGAACTTCTCGTGTTCTTGTTTTGCCTGGGCTTATTGTGATTACTAAATTACTAAATGAAAATTTCTATATTACTATTGAGTTGATCCTTTATAATGCGACCCTCGCTCTCTTCCCGATTAGTCAATTTGGCCAGCTGCCAAAAAAGGTTGGAGACCCCCTGGAGTAGACTATAACGTTTTTCCGAATGATGATTGAATTAGCTGTTTGGGAAGATTGCTCGTTAGTATTCACAGTGCAATGTAAATATTATACTTGTTAATAATTGCTCTGGGATAAATAGCTACTACTGAACTATGATATATGCAGCAAACGCAAGTTTGCTGTAAGATTAAAAATTATATTTTACAGCTGTAAGTAATGCTTTTGTTACAGTACTACACAAATCTGCTTTATGTGATAAATAGTGCAAGAAATTGCAGAAGAGGTATAGAATGAGTGAAGACAATACACAGTCAGGAAGGTCGAAATAATATATTGCATTATGGTAGAATAATAACTTTCATGGGGAAGCAAAAGCTGGGGGGGGCAATCCTCCTCCACTCATCACCTCCACCCTCTTAGCATGGAACCATTGAGGAAGCACACAAACTCTACAGAATTAGCAATTTTTCGCAGGAATCACAGAAACCGGTCGAAAACGTGTTTCATTCAAGCGGTATACACATATTCAGACATTCGCTTCTCCAACTTCCCACCCCTTCCACTGCCAGGCCTAGAGTGGGGCGTGGCTTACCCTCATCAAACCTTTTAGAGCTGGACTAGAATAGCTATATAAAAATACTATTTTTTTATTGGTGTATAGGATATGTTTGCAATTAAAATTATTAGAATCGTTTGTTCACAAGGAATAAAACAAAAGAAAAGTTGGTCTTTCTAGCCTAAGTGGTTGCAAAGTTAGACATATTGTAATTTGGAGAAAAAATAATAATTTTATTTATTTTTTAATAATTTATTTCTGAAAAACTAGGAAACAAATGTACGTTCTAAGTATTTCAACCCGTGCATAAACTTCTGAAGAATGCTCCAAAACTTTTCTTTTCTATTAAAGATATCCAGTTCCTTAGAAAATGAAGATATTCGGTATCCATTTTCTGTCCATAAGCTCCAACAGTAAATTTTCTAGCGCTGAGAGAAGTAGAAGACCCCGTTAAGGTGAAACTAGATCATTGCTCATTTAGTGCATGATATTGTGGCACAAAGAGATTCTTCTTAACTAAGAATTGCTGCTGTTTAAAAGTGACAGCTCTTCCGTCTAACCCAGTCCAGTCAGCTTGTCTTGTAAGGCCTCTGGCAACAAAATGCTTTTCTTAGATGAACAGATAACTATTTAAAAATGTAAGAATGCATGAATTCCAATAATACCGAAGGAGGGGAGAATGGCTATCGGCTGCCAGAACATTTTGTGTTATAGCAGTAGGATATCAAGGATATTAGGAGTAGGATATCAAGAATGAAATAAATAAACGAAAATCTACAAATTTTTCTTTTTACGAAACATTACTACATTATTGTCTATCTACTTTTTTTAAATAAATAAAAAGTTATTGGTTTTGCATTTTAAAGTAAAGAGAACAAAAGAGAATATTGCGAGATGAGTTAAAACTACCCCCGTTTCAATGAAGGGCTGTATCTTTTAAAAACTTCAATTTTGACCGAACAAAGAAATCTAGTTCCGATTCTCAAACTTCCTCTGGACTATAAGATTCAAGTAATTCCCTCAGGAATGAACAACATATCAAATTATCGAGTAGGGGGAATGCATATTTGTTACTAGAAAGTTCCACTCAACTCTATAAATTCAAACACAGCGTAAACAATAATAAAAATAATAATAATAATAATAATAATAATACGAAGAAAACGAAGTTAGCTGCGATTCTAACAATCTCAAAGGTTCTGGTCTATTAATATTAGTGTTGCCACGAGACGAGACGAGACAGCGAAATGGCTATATAAAACGAGACGAGACAGAGCTCTCGTAATGTAAATTGTACAACATTTCGAGACGAGACACTCTCTGTATAAGAAATTCTCGAGGCGAAACAGCCTAAATCTCGTCACGTTGGAATCACTACTTAATAAAATTTAAGCCACGCAAGCATATTTTTTTCTAAAACATGTTGGCAACACTGATAAGTGCAGTGCTTAGGTTCGAGAAAATCCACAGTACTTCTGTCGAATAATGTTTATGCCAAGTTGGGCGCAGCTAGGAGTAACTGAATGGAAGAAATTTGAATAATATATAGTTTTTAATGCGCTGGCAACACTGAACTACTACATTAATCACGAATCTTTGCACTAAGACCTTTGGAACGTCACCTCATTTTTCGTAAGACATACTTTGGCATGGGCTGGCAACACTTATAACGGAGTTTCTGGGAAAGCTCAAGAGTTAAAGAGAAATTTCATGTAGAGAGAAAGAGAGTTAAAGCTCAAGAGAAATTTCATGTAAGTAGTCGGAGGGCAATCGCCCTGGCCTCGCGTATAAGAAAGATTCCTCTGCTTGTATACGCCATATTGTTTGCTAATATATTTCGTCCTTTCTCACAGAAAATCGCTTAATTTAAACTATTATTGAATTTAGAAGTAA